>VWZK01014774.1:54733-79884 GCA_013396935.1 Baryphthengus martii
TTTTTTTTTTTTTTTTTTTTTTTCCCCCTGCGATGGTCTGATTGGTATCAACATTTTCTTTTCCAGGTATTCATTAAAATGATAATGAAGTTAAACTTATCTCAAGGTGCAAACTCAGTAGTTTGTTCTTCCCTCCTCGTGAGAGAAAAAGTATCATACTTGCAACTTTAATAATTGTGGGAGGTGGCTGATGGGAAAACTAAGTGTCTTTTTCTGTGTGGACTTTATTTACCTGTGAAGTGGCTGGGGCAGCTGGGAGGTTCTCTAGCTTGTGGAAATGTGTTTGAGAGTACAAATGATTGGAAGAAACAGATCAGAACTTCTTCCTGATCGAAAGGATGCCTAGGCTTATCTAGGGCTACGGCAGGATATTAATAGAGCATACTGCATTTCCTTCACATAAAAATACGAAGGGCACTTTGCTTAGAAAAAATCCCGCTGTGCCTTTCTGTCTTTGGGACCAGCTCATCACCCAGCTAAAATTAAAAGGTGAAGTCAGGCAGTTCTTGCTTTCTAATTTTAAACTGCTTCAGCATATGAATGTGAGTGTGAAATCTTTCTTTAGGCCTCTCTTAACTTAATTACCTACTTATTCAAAATATTCTCTTCTCAAATTACTGAGCTATAATTATATTCATCTTTTCTGTGGACACGCTTTAGCTGCTCAATGTTTGTTTAATTAGATTTATCCTTAAATTGTAGTTCTGTAGTTATTTACAGTGATGGAAGCCTTGTGATAAGTGTTTAAAATCTATTTTGATCTGTTGATCAGTTAAAAAATTAGCAAGTAGATGATGTTTTTGTATACCTGTTCCATGTTTTCCTTCTGGAAGCCCACTTAAAAAAACCCCAATAAAACAAATGGTAAAAAGAATTCAAATGAGTAATTTTCATTTGACCTTAATAATAGAAAATGATGTAATAACTGAAAATGTTTTGTTGCACCTTAATTTCTTCAAATCTTTTGTTCTTGGCAAGTTTATTCCTATTTTATTTTGTTTATGTTACTTTTCTGTCGTTTGGGTGGAAGGAGTGATGTGACCCCAGCATAGGAGGTTAAGTGGAACTGCTTATAAATCGCAGGTTTGTCCCTTTTATCTGCTGATTAGAATATACTGAATTATTCTTCCTACATTTCAGTGAACCTGTGAAAAATCCCTCTCAACCACCTTTGAAATTAAATTGAATCCTCATTGCTTGCAAGTAGAAATGTTTTCCAGTCTCTTAGTTTCAGCCTGCAGAGGGTGTGCTTTCCTCCTTCAAACCATCACCTCCCAACGCAGCACCAGTAACACACCGCAGCATTAACACTGTCCTGGGAACCTGGCATCACACCCAGGGGTACGAAGGAGAAAGGGTTTCTATCTCCATCCCCTGTGACATCTGTCCCTCAGTTTCTTTGACTGTCACCTGTTTGAAGCAAAGGCTGTGGGACTTCTTCCCAATTCACCGCTTTCGTAATGAAAAGGACGCTCCTGAGAGAATATAATGGTTTTTGCATCCTCTTTCTGGTCTGGCTGGGTGAGTGATAAATTTTGAAAGGCATTAACTTCAGCATCCACATGCTCCTGGAGTGTGCATATGAGAATCTCTACGTAGTCCTACTGTTGACAGATAAATAAGTCAACCGCCTGCTGCAAGCTCTCTTTAGGGTGGCTGGTACCTGGGGATGGCACCAAGTGTGGTTCCGTCTCCCCAGGCAAATCCCACGTGCTGTTGATCTGACTGGTATGCTTCCACAGACCTCCTTCTCCCACTTACCAGAAATACTGGAGGTTTAATAGGCTTTGGTGTTAGATGACAGTGTATTTGTATTGCTGGTGAGAAACATGTTGCTATTCATGGTGTTTAGTGATGGTGTAGTTGGATAGCTAGACAGTGATGTGAAGTAACACAAACCTGGAGCCACAGTCTTTCGGACACGTCTTCCCATGCCAGTCTTGGTACTTGGGAGAGTTTGCCCAGTACTTTGTTCCAAGCTTCCACTTCCTCCCTACCCTCTCCAGAAAACCCTTGGCAAACCATCTCTTCTGTAAATCCTCCTGCCTCTGCTGGCCACTGCCCCTTTGCTTACGCTGTCCTGTTCTGTCATTCATTTTTTGCTTCAGGTTGAAAATTTGTCAGCGCAGAGATTTCTGTGAGCATTTTACGTCTTGTAAAGAAATACACAGACTCATTCTTTGAGAAATAAAAAGTTGCATTTAAAGACAAATTTGGACGTGATGTTCACTTAGACATTGGAATTGCTTATTATATTAATAGATTTTTCTTTCTCCAACTGGAGACTATAGTCCAATATAGGAAATGCTACACTAACAGTACCCACAGAACCTCTGCCGCCGTCATCTTTGTCTGCATCTTTGCTCGCTGTTGAGCTTGCAAAACTGGTTGGTTTTGTATGTTTGTTTTTTTGTAAATGAACATAGTTACTGTGCATTAGTGAAGCACGAGCTTGACAAAAGCATCTTGACAAAATCAGTTGGTTTTAATGGTGTTCACATACTTCTGCGCTTGAAATGGAGCCTGAAGAATTTGTTCTTTGGAATCTTACATTATGTTTTGGCCATTGAAAATGAAGCACCTGACAGCGCTAAGCTATCAGCAGGATTTCCAGTCACGGGCAAGCAGCCATTAGGTATATTTTAATCCACAGTAAGAGATTTGGACAGCGTTTGATTTACTAGTGCTCATCTGTTCAATATAAGCTGGAGATCAGCACAGCAGTTACCTTTAAAAATGATTGAAGACTACTGTAAGGGAGAGTTTTGTGGGTATGATGCAAATCTAGGAGAATTGCTAATTGTATTTCTAGATAATCTTAGAAGTGTGTTTCTCCAGATGGCCAAAAGAAGTATTTTGTAATTGCTGTACCTGTTTAAAAATACCTTACCAGCTTTGTGTCATTTTAAGGCAGATACCTCAAGTTCTCTAATATCCTTCTCAATAGATTGGATTAAATAACTGGAGAACTAAAAACTGTATTTGTTTTTCTGCAGCTTAAGCATTTATACATTTGTTTGAATGCTGTGGAGTTTACATGAACAGATATATTAGCTGAGATAAACATATGGTTTTAAAACTAGGCTATAAAGATTCTTGAGTTTTCTTCATATCGTGACTTTAAGTAGTTTCAGTAGTAGATTTTATTTGAAGAATTTGAAGCATTCTCATTTTTATTTCCAAAAGTGGTATGTGAAATGTGTTTAAGTGGGTGATAAAACTGGAGCCGTCATAAAGCAGCATTCACTAAAACATACAAAAATAACACAAAGATTCCTGTCGTGATCTGACAATGAAACCAGAGGAAATAACTTTCTCGTGTAGCATATCATGCAGGTGAAATGGAAGACACCTATCTCAACATTAGTAATAACGATGTATGTAACACATCAATGTTTTCATGTGCGTATGTGGTTTTTAGTATGTGTGCGTGTGCATTTAAATACAGTTTCATTTATTTAAGGAACTCCAGTTTTAGAGATCATTCACAATTTTAACTGTTAATATAGCTAACCTTTGCCAACATATAAATATTCCCATAGAGCTGTTGTGTCCTCCAAAAACACCTATGCTCCTTGAACCAGGGAATTGTGTAAAAATGATGTTAGGACAATGATGCATATGATAAACTGTATTGTCCAAAAGGTCAGCAGATTTCTTTTCACATTTCTGGGGCAATCTGAGTCTGAGCATTGACATGATGGAAACTGTCTTTATACTTTCAAGACGTGATTTTTTTTTTTTTATTTTTTTTTTTACAAAAAAAGGAGACCTGCACCATTCCAGATCCCCCTCAACACTTTTTTTTTTTCTTTTTTTTTTTTTTAGTCAGTTGACATTTCATATTATTGTATGGCCTGTGGCATGACCTACCTTCTATAAGGTACTCCCTATATAGCTTTTACCACAGTTATAATGAATTTGTGATGAGGTTTTGTTTGTTAAAGGGTTAGAGATTGTGGAAGTGTTGAGAATGTTGTATGAGCATGGCTTTTGTATATAGAGTGTTTGTGTATGTATGTATATACACAGGTACAGAAATACGTTTGCTTGAGGTGTGGATAATAATCCTGTTTCTTATCTCCTTAGGGATACTGAAATATTGAAAGTAAAACGGGAATGACTCACAGGGAAAGCCAGTTAGGAATCCTGAAGTACTGAAAGTAAAATGGGAATGGCTCACAGGGAAAGCCAGTTAGGAATCCTGAAGTATTGAAAGTAAAATGGGAATGGCTCACAGGGAAAGCCAGTCTAGACATTTGATTTGCTGAGTTCTTCACAGGTTGCCCTGTCAAGAGCTTGGCTTTGTCTTCCTGGAAAAAAATATCCCAAGGAGCACAGTGGGATGTGTCAGCCCAGGGCCATCTGTAAAGGGGATCCACTGTGAAACTAAGCTGCTGCGTGGTCCAGCTTCTCTTGCCTCAAGAGCAAGCCCTGCAGCACGCACATCATGGGCCAGAAATAACACAGGATGCTGGGCACTCCTGATGGGAAGAGTGGGTGATGCTAAAGGCAACTGTGACTATGCAAAACACAACGCTTGGCTGCTGAGTTGCTCTCTGGTGCATTCTTTGGGCAGCATTTCTCTTCAGCAGCTGACCATGAGCAGTTTTTTCTGCCCCTACCAGCACAGGAATAATGTAAAGCACAGGGATAACCTATAGCCCCTGTGACTGCAGTGACTCTGTCCACTGCCAGCCTGTCCCACCCACTCACTGAGCTGTTTGGGGCTTGACCCTAAATTTCTCTGTTACTCTCGAACGCCATCATACTTTTGAATCTTGCTGTGTACCTATAGAAGTTGCTAACCGGTGACTGGGGAATCTTCAAATCACCTTGCTGGTCCTGGGGAGTTGTATCCCAGTATGGTTTCTCTGAGCTAACTAATCCACCGCAAGAATGGATTTGGCAAGACAATTTATCAGTGGAGATTTGCATCGGTATGTAATTGGTTAAGGATATAATCTGAAATTCAAATTTGTACTTAGATACGGTTTTTATTTAAAACAATATCCTACTTAGGATTTCTGTAACATATTTTACAAATCACTCTTCAGATGCTTTTTCTGGAGTTGAAATGGTTATGTTATAAATGAAGAACAGATTCAGGAGGTTTCACAGTATTAGTGATTATCTCATAATGTTTTCCAGATGGCTGAACATGATGTAATCCATACTGCCCAGTTTGTTTCACTACACTCTATACTTTGTCATACCCAGTAAGTAACCAAGAGACTTTAAGAAGCTCATCAGGCTGTTATGACGATAGCTGGTTAATCCAAATGTTCTTTATTACGTTATGAAAACTGCAGATTAACAAATCACTTGTTGGTGAACACCGGAAGATTGATTGCTACTCAAAGCTCTGCAAGAACTAGATACGCAACTTGGATTAGTTTAGCTCAAGCTGCACTGTGGTGAATGAATTCCATTTTCCCCAGGGCTATGAAGTGCTTTACATCTGCTCAATTGTAAATTTCTCTAGCTACCGGGTAGCTTCGATTCTTCTTTGGAGAAGTGATGGGAATGTTTGTTTGTTGTTGTTTGCACTGATCTGGAATAAAACCACAGCACTAGCATCACTGGTTGTGTGGGCATGGTGGTTAAGGTCAAATTAATTGCAGCTTGCAGTTGTTCATAATTCTGCCAGCATTCGTGCAATTATGTTGTTTACTAACCAGTGCTTTTATTAGGCTGACAGACCATTATTTGAATGGCAAACCCATCAAATTTAAGTAGGCACTTAGCTCAGGATTTTCTCAGCATTAATTGAAGGCGCCAGGGGTACTGTGTTGGGACAGGTGCAGCCTTGCTGTGCAGAGGCAGGATTTGAGGAGTACATGGGGAACGAAAGCTCCCTGTGCATCCTGACATCCAGCTGTGTAGCATTTCTCACTTGAACCCATGTCCAAGAAGTCTTCAAGGGAGATTAGGGGTGGGGTAGGAGGTTTCAAGCTACTGGCAGTTATCCTGTAGAGTGGGTTTTGTAGACACTTGTTTAGGCTATCCTACCCTTTGGTTAAGCCCAGAGAGAATAACAAAAGAGACATAAAGGCATGATATTAACTAGCCTCTGGAAAAGAGGAGAAAATTTCCTGAACCGGGTTTAGTGCCTTATGTTGTCTCATTGTCCATGGAGCAGCTGCCTGTAGGTTGCCACTGGGAGGACACAGATCACTGGGCTGGTTGATCTGATCTGGCATGGTACTTCCTACCCTGTCTGTATACGTTCAGGCAAGGAGGCTTGGAACAGGAGCCAAGAAAGACTGGAAAGAGCGGTTTCCAACACAATGGTCAGTTTGACAGTTGTGCCACGTTTGCTTGTGTTGCTGTTTCACCCAGTGGCATCCTTGTCTGTTTTTTATTATGCATGGCATTGCATGGCTGGTAGCTGTTTTTATTTTGCCTTTATCCCTTCTCTGGGGAATTCCACAGTTCAATGTCAAAACATCCCCTTGTAGGGGAGGAGGGAAAGAGGAGAGGTTTATATGATGCCCATGTCTCATTTTACAGTTTCCTGATGATCTTCAGTTTGGCTGCTTGTAAGGAGCATTTGTTGTACAGAGTCACTCCGTCCAAACTCAGTTATTGACTCAAGCTGTCCTAGCTCAGTGAGGTATTGCTGGTGGTGAATGCGCTTTGCCGATCTGATTTCTATGGCTTGGCCTGTGAAATAAAATTAATGATAGTGACTTCTGGAAATGAAAGAGTGACAGAGAACTAACTACATTTTTCATTAAATATCTCTCTGAGTCCTCGGGAAGGGCTCTGATGTTCAGTTTTACACAGCCAGCCTCTTTGCCTCTTTCTCTGTGTCTTTTGCGAAGCGTATGTGGAAAAGGGGCTTCCCAGTGAAATAAGGGCTGAGGGAGGGAACAGAGGAGTGGAAAGAGTCCTGAAAGGATGATGTTTTGATGCCCTTCTTTCACAGCCTTTCTCCCTTTCCTCAGCAACTTTTTCTTCTCTCACATAATCTTTCCTAGTCTTCCTGATGCCCTGTCATGTGCTGGTCTGCCAGATCCCTAGTTTCTTCACTACCACACTTCCATTCATTTGAACTTTTTTTTTTTGTCTAAGAACTGGGTGCTTCTTCCTCAACAGCTAAACCTTATCTGTAAAGCACAAAGAAGAAACATCCATTGCTTTTTCCCATTTACAAGAAATGCCATAGCGAATCGCAGCAGATTTGATGCCTGGAAATGTTTTTGCTCAGAAATCCGGCCCCCTGACTTGGTTTAAGATGGTGGGAATGGCAATTCAGCATTTGTTTGTCTGAGAGAGACGAGAGATTTTTGCAGTTGATAGAGAGAGAAAACTTTCTGTTCTGGAAATGTAACATTTATCAAAGGCCTGAAAACAGTCTATTAACAGTGGCTTTCTAATACCATATGGTCTCCAAAAAGATTTGACTTTGTTGATGAAGGCAGGAGCAACTGTAAAAGACATTACCTTCCTGGGGAGGAGTAGGGAGCCCTTTCAAGTATTTTAAAGAGACTATAAAATGAGTTGAAATCCTGCCTCGAAGGATTTTTGGCGTGCAGAGCACTGCTGTAAGCGTAGATTTTGTGTTGGCTCAGCGCGCAGACCGCCAGTCTCGAAGCCGTAAGCGCAAAAGGTCAGGATTGCATTTAGCCCATAACTATAAACTCTGTGATACACTATTAGTCATAGAAACTTGAGAAATTTGTTAAGATATTCTGAGTTTGATTTTGATATATTGGGACAGCTTTTAAAATTCCATCACAGTTTAAAGTAGTACTGCCTATAGGAAAGTCAGTCGATCGAAAAACAGTGTTTTTAAAAGTGTTTACACCTCTTAAGCTTTATGTGGATTTACAGCATTCTTCTAATCTTAAGAGGAAAAGGTTGTCTGTAAGCGTAAAGCTGTCTGTCTAGAAGTACACTATTTTTCACGTAATATGGTTAAAATGCTTTCATGTAACTTCTCTGTTGCAGAAGTAGTACAAGAGCATATTAGCAGCAATATGTTAAAAATTTTCAGATACAAGTAACTGTTTTTTTTTTTTTAATGTTGCGAAAGTTCCTTTAAAATTCTCAATTATATTCTTCTTCCTACCTCAGCTCCAAATTTCTAATTCCCAATTAGGCAATTTTTGTTAACTGGTTGAGTGCGGTACCATATTTTATCGTCGTATCCTAGGACCTGTGTTTATCTAGATCAGCCTTGTCAAACCAAAGCTTTTATAGAAAAGCTACAGAGCAAACTATAAAGCAGTTGTGCATAAACCCCTTATTTCAGTCTTCAAACACCATATTGTACATACTAACTTTGCCCTTGGAGATTTTTATGAAGCAGTCATATGACGTGATCTGTTCAGTCTTTTGTTCTACTTCTGGGAAAAAAACAAACCCTTTTGCAGAAATCGTAGAACAGGATATCAAACTGTATTGCTCATTTTTTTTCCTTATTGATAATAGATCAAACTGATAACCATCCAGAAGTCTTGTTCTATGCAGAGACTCTTTTGAATAGGTTAGGGGGGAGCGATGGGACAGTGCGAAGTGGATGGGACAAGCAAAATGGATAATCACTTGTGTCTGTTTGTCAGTCAACGATAACACACTGTGACACATCAGACAATTTTTCTGTAATTAAATTTTCTATTTAGATACATTAAACAAAACAGTCTCACACTTGTTCATTTTATAGCTCATTCTTGCTTACTGTATCAGTGTATTTCTGCTCTCAAAGGTGATTCCAAAAATGTCCCAATTTTTGTTCCTATTCTCTAGACACGTTGAGCGCAGAAACATACATCATTAGTTCTGGAAGCTGTTACTTTCTGAGAGATCCTGGCTTGTTATTTTAAATTGTTTCACAGTCTTATATGTATATATGTAGTGCAGAAGGAAAATGCAAGTTTTCGTCTGTATCCCATCAAGAGGATTGTGTGTAACTAAAAACACCCTCTTCCAAAAGCAGTTTATTTTTCTGGCAGAGGAAGTCCCTTTGGGGTTAGAATCCCAGATTGGAGGCTGGCAGGTCAAATTCTTTATCACTTCTAAAATAACATGTGAAAGCTATTTAGACATGTTTGAATCACCATGGTGCTATTTTGTATTATTTTTTAAGCATGTAGAGGAAAAACCTTCAATTTTTTTTTTTTTTTTTTACGTTCAATAGTTATTTTTATTTTGTTTTTTTTTTTTTAAGTCGGGATTGGAAATAACTAATTTATTTAAATTTGCAAATACAAATCCTTTAAATAAGAGGGAGTGAACATTACAGAACATATTTCATGGAATAATGCTAATTTTGTCTAGTTTGGTAGGGATTTTTGTCCTGTTCTATATGCTGATACTTTGTCAAATGTGACTGATAAAGTACTACCAAATATTACCTCTGCTTCTGGTCACTATATGCATCTGAATTTCCCCCTTTATTTAATTAAATTTTTGTTCTCTCTGCAACTGTTCAATACCTTAGAATCCAAATATACTTGAAGGTTTTGAAAGTCAAATATTAATTATTTTCTAAATCTTTCTGTTAAATAACAAGTTATTGGTAGAATTTTCTTTTAGTAAAAATTCTGAGTAAAATCCAAATGGAAGATTTTTTTTCTTGTACAATTTAAAAATCATTTTTCAATATTTCCTACAGTGAAAATGTCATAATGCCACAATGCAGTCTAGTCATGATGCAGAATTCTTAAACTGTTGTAACTCTGGAAGGTCTTTCTAAAAACTTGGTTTCTGATCTTGAATTTAAAAAACAGCATAGAAATTGATGTTATTGTATAGTCCTGAAAAAAAATCTATCTGTACTCAGTTTATTGAATTTAGAATACACTATTGTTAAATGAAAGCAAAGGTTTTCCTTGCTAAAGAGAACACAGCTTTTTTAATTAAATTGTATATCTCAGAAACTGATTTATTTAATTTTGTTATGAAATCATAAAACTCTGCGGTGGAGGAAGTGTGGGTCCAATACCTGTCTATTCAAAACAGATCAAATTAATTGATTAGTAGTTGGTAGCATCTAGTGGAACCTGGCAGATACCTTGTTGTGAATGCATTTATTTGATCTACAATCTATAACATAACGTTAGCTTACAGACTATCCTGGCCTTAAGTTCTGTTTCAAGCACCCTGTTCCCTTTCTAAAGATAAACTTTCCATAGGCTGGTGCTTATCTGCCTGGCTTCCCAGCTGACTGAGATTGAAGCTATACTGGCTTGGACAGCGCATGCAGCTGAATCTTGCTAACTTACGTGAGTGCTCAGCAAGGACATGGAGAATCACTGAATTTTTATCAGTAAGAGGAAAAGCTCGAAAGCAAAGATAATGAATCAGAAAAGGTAGTGTATTCATTTAACTTGATAATACTGATTTATCATAATTACCTAGAATAGCATGTAGTAGTCAATTATATTTCTTCCCTCGGTCCATAAAAAGGAAGAGAGTGTAGGGTATCTGACTGCTGTGTGTGGCTATCCGAGCTTTTGTTAGAAGTATTTGTGCCTCCAATGTGTTATATCATTGTGTTGATTAGCAAAGGCAGATGAAGGTCTACGTACTTCAGTTTTAATTCCTATTGTGAGCGAGATGGTGGTGGCTTTTATAAAGAAGATACCGACTTCTATCGAAAGCATAGCGCACAGACACAAGAGAAAGAACTTCAAGGTAGAATTTATATTTCTTAATTGTTCCTATTGCCCTTGACAAACATGTTTTTTCTCAAACATGATTCCCAAATGGGATACAGCAGATACAGATGCCATTATATGAAGTACTTAATGTGGTTTGCTAAACAACTACCAACACGATAACTGTGAAAATGTTCTCTGCTGCGTTCAGATGCAGACAGTCTATTTTTGACCTGGAGACCAATATCAGTTCCTGGATTTTGTCAGGTCAGGCAGTGGGCACTGAAGACCTTATCTCTTTTTTCCTTTGTTGACAACATATCCTTATCCTTCCTGGGCCCTCCGGTGACTGCTTGATAGTGCTGGTATTTAAAACACCTAGATAGGAGAAGTCACAAACTTCTCTTGCTATTTTTAAGGATGCTCATTAAAGTTGCTAACTAGGCTCAGGTAGCCGCAAGGATGTGGGACCAGACTCGAGAGTGTGCTGCTAGTGAGACCAGGAAGCCATAGAAAAACATTTTGCCTTCAACAGCGCTTTGCTAAACAGAGATGTATTAAAAGTGTAAATTAGTGTTACATAAGTATAAGCAATTTGCAAGTATTAAATATTTCACAAATGTCTTCATTTATTTATTTATCGGTTTTATATAATAGGTATGCTTTCAGGAAAAGTGTATTTTTCTGGTGTATTTGGGGAATTTTTTATGAAACAGTTGGTTTTTTGTTTGTTTTTAAGGAGGAACGCTGTAAATACATAGTTTTTTATTTAAGGAAAATTTATTTATGTGCATTGTTTTAAAAGATTTAAAAAGATTTATTGTTAGTTAAACAGCAAAAACGCAGTTATATGCCTTCATAAAGGTAAGGAATTGAAGGAAGCTTAAAAATCACAAATAGAAGGAGCTCATCAAATTCTGTGGAAATCATTAGAACATGTAAGTGAGTTCTTGCTCTTTGTTGAAGTCTAGTAGTAGCCAGATTCAGCCATGTTATATTAAGTGAATTATTTTGTTTAACCATTTAGTGTCTTGGCTCGTCATTGCCACACTGCTTTCAAACTCAGTGTCAGAATATTTCTGTTGCAAATGAAAACAAACGCTACGTGTTGGTATTGAGTAAATTTTAAAAGTAGTTAGAGTTGAACAGATATTCAGATATTTCTTGATATCATACTTACTTGCATCAGTATAGATAATTTCTCAATTACAGTCTCAGGTAAAAAACCAAGAATTAGGGTAAAACCACAGAATAAATCAGTTTAATTATGCCTTTTTTCCTGTAGTGACAAAGATCTTATCCTTTAGGAAAATGTTGAGCGTGTTTCTTATTAGCTACTATTATGATAAATTGTTTCTGGTGCAGTCATCCCCACGAGTGCCCCTCCTGTATTAACTACATACTGTCCTAGTTGTTGTGTTAACTAGAAAATCCAAATCCAACTCAGGGACTCCTTGTCCTGGGAGTTTGTAATTTCAGCCACACAGATTTGATTTGTTAAAGACTCTTATAACAATTACAAATTTAGCGCCCTAGATTTCTCAGAAGAACACTCTAAACCTATGAATTTTAAGTGTAAATTAATCCCCAGTGACTCATCGGACTAGATGAGTAGATAAGAAAACATTTACCTGTTAAGAAGTGTGTAGTCTGGTTTTCGGTGAATTAGATGTGGTTCCTGGTTAGAGATCTGTAGAGTTGCTGTAAGGAAGTGTTTGTTTCTTTCAGCGTAATTCACCTTTCTTCAAACTGTCACACTAAAAAAAAAAAAAAAAAAAGGAAAAAAACCCCAACCCTGTAGAAAAGAATGAGCTGCTTTCGTCCCAGTCAGATCCTTTCTACCTCTCCAATCAGAGAGGCTGGATTTTTTTTTCTTTAAGCCACTTATCTTCAAGGATTTAAGCAACTAAAATAATTCTTCTGGGTAGCAGAAATGGCTTAACATCTGCAACATACTGGTATTTTCCATGTTAAGATTTGTCATGGTGACTTGTTAAATATCCCAAACCCCATCTTTCAGGCTCTTCATGTATCAGACAGGTAATACAGGTCAGCAGAGTATTAGAACTGAGCTGAATGTGATAGATTATTTTAGTAGTATTTTCTGTCCTTTCACTTGGAGTTTATTTTCTAAAGCAACGACCCATGGTTTTATACTTTCATTTTACCTGGAGTGAAAGCTATAGAAGTTTTGGGGTTTTTTGAGTGGATTTTACCACTAACCGTCAGTGTGCTTTGACTATAGTATTTCCTAGTAAGTGCAGTGGTAAAAATAATCTAATAATCTCATTGCTGAGGCGGCATTGCGTGTCTGAAGACTGGAGCTGCTGAACTAGGAGCTACATTTTTCAGTGCTGGCAGCATCCTGCTGCATAGGGCACTGTAAGCAAACTGAGGAAGGAGTTTAAACTGCAAATTACTCATTTGCGCCGTATATCAAATATCACCTTGATGGAACAGCAGGTTTAGTTATCTTTTAAAAGTCCTCTGAAGCCATTGTTAAGGTACACTAATTAAATCAAGAAAGAATTATATTCCTCAGGAGTAATTAGCTCTGGAACAGTTCTTTACATGCACTTTTTTACTCAGTCCATATACATTATAGGTATATAACTAAGCAAATCGTGCAGTTTTAGAAATCCTATTATACCAATAAATATATTCCGTCATATTACTCCCAAAGAGCAGCAGGGAACACAAACCCTTTCTTTCCAGGAATGTGCAAATATATTTTATATTCCTTTCTATCTCTTTGTTATGTATCACAGTGAGCTGGTATCAAAAATTAGTATTTTAGAGACTCCTGTTTGACTCCTTCAGAATCGTACTTGCGTGCAAAGTTGCCAAAACCAGTTGGTTTGGGATTGTTTGTTTGTCGCTCGTTAGTCCTGCTGGAGCTTGAAAATTTCCTTTTCAGAATTAGTGGTTCTGTTTCTGAATCTTTATTTGAGGAAATGCATCCCAAGGAATTCTCCATATTCTTGCTGGTATCTAAGCAAAATAGATATTAATGTCCAATACAAAGCTTTGTTAAAGAGCCCACAGAATGAATAAATACTGGTTTTCTCAATGAAATGACTAAAGAAAGAATTGGAATCTCAGCTTTGTTGAGCAGGAAAATAATCTCATTGCGTTCAGTTAGCAATTTCAAGTACTTTTTAAATGAATAACTGGCATGGGACAATTTGAATACCAAGTCAAATTAATTCTCATCAATGGATCTTAAATCTTAGAATTATTACATTCATGGAATTTTTGCACATATATTTTTGGGCTTGAGAGAAAACCAAACCAAAAATGACCTTAAAATAAACAAACGAACGAACCTGTGGAGGTCTTGGTAACCTTGGCCACTCATTGAAAAGTGCCCCCTAAAGAGCTCATGGAATTAGTGATTTCTTTTTTTTATTATTTTTGTTTCCTTCGTAGCACAACTGGGACGCAGAAACCCCGTTTTCTTTAGCGAGAATGCTTGGACGTCCTCCAATCAAGTGGGAACAAAGAGTTGTCTGTCAGGGTCCCGGGAGCCCCCACATCTGCTTTTTAAAACAGGATGTGGGGAAGGGTAAAAATCCTCTCCATCTGTGACACTAGCACAGCTTTGAGAACACCTGGATTTACTAGACCTGGCATTTGAAGCTTATTGCTGGAGATGATTTTTCATAGACAAAATGCCTTTAGGGACAGGGTTTCCGTGTTGTGTGGGAGCTTAGCGTTAGGGCAGATTTTTCACTGGAGAATCTGGACCCTAAAATCTGAATCCAATCCTCCTTTGGAAAATTGTAAAATAATTCCAGCAAATAACTTCTGGGAGACTGTTTAGCCTGGGTTTAGCTTTTGTTTTAAAAAAAACGCCCAAAATAACAACGATAAAAAATAATCCTTTTGGTAATTTTTAGCACATTTCATTATCCACTCAAAATTTTGTACGTAAATGTATCAAATGTATGCTTTTATAATTGTTACTTGCTCTCTGTTTAAATTGATTTCATTTGTGTGATTCTCTAACCAAGCAGAGAACATTAAGTGCTCTACCAGGTTAAGGGAAGTTCCTTCTGTGCTCAAAAGTGTTTTAAAAATATACTTGTGCCTTTTCAGTAGGGCCTGAAAGTGTTTTCTTTGATCCACGTGCAGTGAAAATGGCCCAAGTACATCAAATTATCATTCATCATTTAACAGAACGTAATTCACCAGTTACTCAGATAATTGGCTAGCTAATAAAAAGAAGACGAAATGTTTTGGTGGACAGTCTGTGAAAGGAAAATTGTTTCTAGGTTTCTTTGTATTAATTATTAATTCATCACTATTTTCAACTAAAGATGCTGTTGGTGAATTCTGTCATCAATTTCAAATAGTGATGTTTAATTTGATGAAAGCTGTCTTAGGTCTCTGTATCATGCAAAAAAAAATTTGGTTTCTGTAATTTTGTTTCATTGACAAGGGGGAAACAATATTTTGAGGTCTGCAGGAAAACTCTGATAAGGAAAGGTTGACAGCCATAATTGTAATTATATGTTCTTGAAACTAGTAGGTGAGTATGTTAATGATTGCTTTTTGTATTCACTGCTCATCATTTATGATAGCACATAATCTTAAAGGGTCATTGATTTGTATTTGATGCTTTTAATATTGAAGAAACTTCTACTTATTAAGGGGGATTATGCAGTACGCATTGAGAGGCAACTGAGTGCATTAGTCCTTGTTTTTTTCATTTTTATGGTAAATTCCAGTGTTAAGGATGCTCATGACTTTTTCAGTCAGCTGAGTTTCTGCTCTTTATCTCGAGTACAACTTGACTGATGTGCTCAGGGTTTCAAAATTTGTTTGTTTTGGAAATCAGCTATGGTTACTGAGAATGAACATTGAGTTTTATGTTTTGTGTAACTGTTGTCTTGAAAGAAAATCTTTAAATTGCCACGAACAACAGTAGAATTAATGTGTCAGCTGGGTTGGTTACATCCTTCTAAACAGAGAAGTCTGCAAAATACTCAAACTAAAACACTGGGCATATCTGCTATATAAATTCAAATAAAGATAACTATAAGATTGCTTGAAGGACTACTTTTACATTTAAGAAACAGAGAATATTTTAGATGGAAAAAATATGAAAGTAGGTGTTGGGAGGACAATCCTGGTGACAGAGCGTTTGTGTTAATCTTTCTCACAGCTTGCCTTCACTTTTTCTTTATACAGTCTTAACGCTCTGTAATCCTCCGTAACCTAAACCTGGGTACGCACTGCTTTTCCTGTGAAATAAAATACCGGCTAGAGGGAAGAGAAAACACCCAAACAGAAAGAGTAACAGTTAAAACCAAAAGAACCCTGTATATAACAGAGGTTTTTCTAATTACTTGGGATGAAGTATCATAGTTGCTGTAAATTTTAGAATAGTTTTCTATTACTGTACTGCTGGCAATCTATTCAACATTTAAGAAATTTGTATTTCTGTATTGCTGTTCTGAAGAGGTTTAAGTTGCACATACAGCTGGAAGCTGCTACACTGTGAACATGTTGGAAAAAAGTACGATGACAATTTGCCTAGATGTTGGGTGTTACAGTAGAAACATTTCATTTGAAAGCCATTGTGTTCTTTGTGAATGCTCTGAAAGTAAATTGTTTATGTCAGAAATGTATTTATAAAAAATTTTAACATTGGGCTCGAGTTGACGCTTTTTTATTCTTTCCAGTAAAATATTTTTGAAGTAATTTTTTAGCAATTTTAAAGTATTTTTCTGTATATTTCTAAAAGGCACAGTATAGCAGAAAGTATAGCAAAGATGAAGGGCCGTTGAACGGTGGTAAGGAAAAACAATTAATCTCTTGAATATGGCATTTAATCAATATGTGAGAGTAGTTAAAATGTTACATAATTTCTGTTTCTTTGGAGTCAATATATTCATATTAACACTGGCAATGAAGTAAATTTTCTTGAAATTCTCAGTGAACTTAGTAAGTAGTGTTCTGTGCTGTCCAGAGGGTACAGGGAATTAATGCAAAAGCATTTTGGTGTTATAATTAAATGTCAGCAAACTATAATAAATGAACAATAGGAGCTTTTCATGCCAGTCAGACAATCATCTGATGTGTTTGACATTAGATTTTTTTGGAGGATATGTAAAAGGTATATTACATAAGTATCTTCAATTACCATTAATTCACGTATTATAATACAGAAGTCAACTAATGATTATGTTTAACTATTAACAGTGTTCTTAATGTTGTATTTTAAAATTGTAAAGGATAGAAACTTTGTTTTCCTTTGCATGTATTGAAATGTATTGCAAGGAGATATTTAACAGGAGATACTTAGTTTTCTTTCAGTTGTATAGCTGTAATTTTCCTTTATGGAGCCAGTTTCGTTCTTCTAGCTTAGGGGAAAGTATTTGCCACACAAAAATACTGTAGTGTGTTACCTGTACCCTTTAAAATGGAATATATATAATAAATATAATAGATTTCCTCTCTAGACACACACATGTAACATACAATCTCTTCTTGCTTCCATATGGTCATTTTTTTGTGAGGAGGCTTGAACCTACCTGGCTTTTTAAAAAAAATAGAGTTTGTATTAGATTATTTTTGATTTTTATATCCAAACCATTTATCAGTGCTTTCTTTTCAAGTACTTCTAAGTGATATGCAAAAAAAACCAAACCTGGGAAATATCTGATGATTCCTGTAAGATCTGTGAAGAGTAATGACTGAAATATAGAGAGGGTAAAATTACAGACAATGCAACAATCTACTGTTATATTGCAATGACTAATTAAAAATGTAAGAACTAAGTAAAAACACGAGGACATTATCTTTCTCACGATATTTAGGGCAGGAACAGTCTGTCAGGGCTTGGGGAATAGCAGGCAGTTGTAGTAAACCTGCTGTATTACCCACCTGGCCATCGGTGTGCGTCGGATGACCACCGGAGCAAGGACTGCTCGCCCCTCGCTCCGCTCTGGCATCGTTAGGGAGGCTGCCGGCAGGGTGGGCAGGCGGCCGTCCTGCAGCCGCGCGGACGGCCTCGTAGCCAGAGCTCTCGCCCTCGGTATCGCTCTGGCTTGGATTGCGTGGGGGCTGAGGGGTCTCGGGGCTGGTCCTGTAGGCACTGTGCACATCTAACAGGAGTGGCTGCCTCTACCTCAAAGACTTTGTTAAGGATTAGAGGGTTTTAGCAAGGATTGTGTAGTTTCGTTGCTCCAAGTGTTGAAAAATGCAGTTGTGGTTTGTGCGGGTAGAGGTTACAGCTTGGTTTGAAAGATGAGCTACAAGAGGTTCCCATAATACCCTGAATTAAATAATGTGAGTTGAAGCACAACAGAGAAGATAATAAACGTGGAAAGAACAAAGACGAGGAATAACACGGATAAGTGAACCGGGCACGTGGATTTCTTCTGGGAGTACCTGGGTTGCCTTGAGCCAATACTAAACAATTTAATAGTAATTTGCAAATATATATTTGGCTACTGGTAAGGCTCTATGATATCTTGGATCCCTTTTCGTTTACATATTGATTAAAAATAGAACATCTTGCTCTCTTTCATGTGAATGAACTGGGATACTCCCTGAGTGCAATTTAAAAGATCAGCATTATAATTTAAACCATAGAAAACACAGGTGCAGAGAACATAAATAAGATTGCACATGCTTTAGCCATTCCATATCATGGACAACTTAATTATCCTTCTTTGCTTGTAATTGAATATAGCCAAACCACGCTTATGTTTATGAACAGCAATGGGTGATGTTTCTTATGAGATTCCTTTATGATATTGCCATATCATCTGACACTCTTGACCAAAAGTCATTTTCTTACCTCCTAGCCTGTCAAGATCAGTAGACGCTTTTTTTTTTTTTTCACAGCTTGATGACAGACGAGACTGGTGTGCCGCGCTTGGGAATCTTCTTTGTGCTAAGATATAAATGAACAAGTGTTATAGCAGAAAGTTAAGAAGGCTTGTTTTTTGATGAGCATGATGAATATTGATGTGGATCATTAATGGTAATAGTCAACTCTAAGGTAAAAGGCATCTGCCCGGATGCTTTGTCGGGATAGGGAAAGGCCATCTGTGTTCAGGCCGTGGTTTTGAGTGTAAAGCCCCATTGGAAGTATCAGAGGTTGAGTGGTTTTTGTGACTCCTGCACAGCGAACTGATAGATCTAATTTGGATTCCAAGTGCATAAGCATCTATATCACAAAGTCTAGTTATTAGTCTTGGCAAAGAGAGACTGCATTACTTTAACCTCTGGAAGAGGTCAGTGTTCTCCATTGCATGGAAGCTCCATGGGTTTACTTTATCAGTTCCTGGTTGTGTTGCATACAGTCCCTTGGTTGGTGCATCAGTAGGATCCTGGTGGCCAGGCTGGCTGTATTTCTCAATAGACTGAGAACCTCTCTATTTCAGCTTTCTAGACAACCAGGAGTTATGTGTGGGTTTCAGTGGCCTTCTCAAGATGCTAAAATGGCCATGTTTTGTTTTGAGGTTGCTCATCTCAGTCAGCCATAATTGAAGGTTCTCTGTAATTCATGTAGAAAATGTTAAAGAGAAAGGAAGCATTGGAGGGGGATGAAACCTCTATTGAAATCAGGGGTCTTCTGAAGTTGGTGTCAGAATTGCAGTCAACTTCCTAGTATTTAAGAGTGACATTTGAGAAATAACCCCCCTAAAAATGACCTGCAGTCCCAGACAAGAAAAGAAACATACCTTTTCTGGAAGTTTACTACACAGAAGCAACTTACAGGCTTTTAAATATTTTTTTTTTTTTCCATTTTAGGGAGGAGCTAGGTTTATTCAGTCTTATTCTGAGCAGAGGTTTGCAAAGAGGTCAGCAGGCTGTTGAGAGAATTGCTGTGACATCGCTGCAGTTAGTGTGTTTGTCACTTTGGGGCACTAGAGTGACAATGTGGCTGGTTGATCTCTTCCAGAAACCTCTAGACTCCAAGAATAAGTTTAAGGGTGATTATAGGATGTCATACTGTTTACATAACTTATCTGTCAGTAACACTTCCCATATTGTCAAATGTGTGTGTGTTTATATATGTCTGCTGAAAGGATCGGGTTCAAAAGATAAACTCTGACAGCGATGTGGACTTAATTTGACCTTGTAACAAAGCAAGTACCTCCTCCTTGGTTGTACTATTTTTCATAAAAGAAAAAGCAAATGCCTACACTGGGCACTTCTTCTTCCACTACACAGGCTAAGCAGGACTTTTTGTAAGAAAAAGGAGCAAATCTGATCATAGCCCTTGATTTAAACTTTTTACAGCAATCTGCTTTGGTTTTTGTTTGTAAGCATTTTCTGTTTTTACAGACTTGACTCACGATCAGAATAAATGGCTGGAATAACAAGGATTTGGGTCACTGTTGGTAGTCAGCGATGTCCGTAAGTGTGGCTTTTCACCAGGCTTCATGCTGTATTAATCACAAAGTTTGAGAGCATTGGTGAGACCTGTCTCCTTGCTATCGGTCCCCACAGCCTGCGTGCTCGATGTGTCAGCACAATGCCACTGGCAGATGGAAGAATTGGAGTAAATAGGCACAGTTATGGTTTAAGTGAAAAAGCTGTGGGAAAGGAAATACATTAATCCATTGAGGCTGGTTTTTCTTTTAAGTAAGTCTCTGTAATAAATTGTGAGTTTTTCCTGGACTTACCCTTTGTATTTCTAGATTCATTTCTTGAGTGTGGGAGGGAGTGGAATAGAAATTGAATTGAAGCATAAAAAATACTGAAACACAGAAGCAACTGAAAATTAAATTAGGTCATGCATGTGGAAAGAAATCCTCTTCCATATGGTATCTTTCGTGAGCGCACGTCAGAAAATCCTGGTCTAGCAGATCATAAAATATGCACTTTGCATACAAGAGCTTTGTTTGTTTAGCTGGTGTTGTGGAGGTGATGTTTAGGAAGCGTTTCAAAGCCAGAAAAAAAAAAAAAAGGATCCCTGAATTTGGGAAGAGCTAAACTTGATGAATGATTGAGTATGGGCTTGCTCTTTGAAAGTGTACTAAATGTTTGGTCTTTTAGCTCTTTGGGTTTTAGATGCTTTCTTTATACATAATCAGGGATTTCACGTCTGATCCTTTTTCTTTGATTTTTGCATTTTTAAGAACGTTTAGCTTATATTTACTCTGGCCAAAAAGGAGAGGATGTTGAATATTTTGCAGAACTTTTTTTAAAATTCAGAAGTATTAGTATAAGTTTGAAATATGTTGTTTGTTTGTGTTTTTCTCAGTTGCCTAATTTTCATTTTGATTCTTATGCCATCATTTTGCTATTTTTCCAGTTGTCACAATTTTTGTGTCCTAGAAGGACCGGATATCCTAAGAAGGCAATTTTCTGTGCCATATAAGTGTGGAGAAAAAGAATGTATTTTTCTCTCCCATTTCCCTTTCTCCCGCAATTGTAAATCACCTTTGAGGTGCATGAAAGCTTTATTGCTCACTTTTAAAAATCCTGTGCCCCCTGCTCAGTGTAGGAGCGGTGCAGGATGCCTGCTGTTCCAGCACAGTGTCTCCATACAGCTCTGTAGTGTCTCCATAGGGTTGCAAGGGAGGGGTTTAGGCTCCTGCTCCCCGCAGACGCCAGAGCTGCAGCTGCGGTACGGTACGTGGCACAGCTAATTCGCCTGTTGGATGGCGAGGTGGGTGTTGCTACAAGGGCTGATGACAAGTGGCTGTGCACTGGGGACACGGGTATCAGGAGTCTAAACTTTCTCTGCAGAAGTGCTGTTAAAATTGGATGAAATGCCTGCTCAGAGATGGGGTAGGAGCAACCGAGCCCGCACACTAAGCTGTGTGGGCACTGATCCAAACCTAATGTATCTGTAAACTGTGCCAGTTACTTTTGGGTTTTGTTGGGATACCTGAAGCCATGGCAGAGCTCCGTGTTGTTACATCGAGACCCATTCCTTGTGCTCAAGACAGTTTATATTAAGCTAGCTTGAAATGCCTCTATGCTGCACCATAATGGGTAATGTATGCAAAGTCATGTATTTCAGTGGTATCTGTTGCAAATTACTCTTCTGTCACATGGAAACCTTACAGGGGAAAAACAATAAATAGAAGTAAATAGTGTAAAACTATAGCTAAACTGTTGCTGACTCTCAAACACCGGTCCCTTGCTTTCTAGAAATTTTGTGGAAGCTGGAAATACTCTAGGAAAAGGTGGCTAGCTAACAGCACTTGGCTGAATTAAGTCGTGGCTTATGTGGGTTCTGTTGTGCCAGTAATTTCATATCCTCCTAAGAGCTCGTTGATCTTCTTACAAGGGTTTGATGTGAGCAAAGTCGGGGCAGAAGCGGATGCGAAATATGTATTACACAGCCAAGTCATGCACAGCGAAATGGGTAAACCCACATGCAGTTGCCTGCAGGCGCCTGCTCGTTGGTTATATGTTATTTTTGTCAGGTCTGTCGTGGTACTTAGATATGCATGATCAGTTTTGTTCACCTTCTGGTGGCTTTCCAGCATTGAAAACATGCAAATATTTCCTTCATAAGCTAATACTCAAAAAAACTATAACAGAGATGATTTTTTTTTCTTTTCTTTGTTGTTCTTTTTTTTAGATATTTTTTTTTTTTTTAATTTTAATGTCACTGAAGTACATTGTGAGCAGAATAGCTTCAAAACCAACTCTGAAAGCAGCTTTTGTCCTTAGAGAAAGATCCCTTCCAGAGGAAAACTCTGTGCTGGCTAGCGCAAGCTCTGATGTGGATGGGGCACCTAATTCCCTCGCGAAGGAGAAATTGTAGCCATGTAAAGAGGAGGAGATGCAGATGTTTTCCTTGTTCAGATCCACTCCTCGCATAATGCTGTACTGTGCACCATGTGCGCGCTTGTGCCATGTGGATCCTGCAGTTCTCAGAGGGGCTTTCTTTAAACATGCGCTGCAGCATTCCAGAGCTGTGGCGACACGGATGCCCATCACAACCTTCATGCGTCTTTTCTGGTGCTTGCCTGTGCCAGATACAGAAGTATCTTAGGAATGAAGCTTTTACAGACTAATTTCCGCTGCTGCTTACTTTCTCATGTAGATTTTATTCCTTTGGCTTGCATGAATTGTAATTATTTGTTGTTAGATAAAAGGTGCGATTTCTCATTCACAACCAAGGTACTGCAAGATGAAGTTCCTTGAATGTTTGTACAACTTTCTGCCCCCGTTGCATTTTTAGATAAAAAATGTGAATCGCTTCTATTTGACAAGCTGATGGGTTACTTTTCTTCTGAAGTGTTTAATTGTTCTGTTGCTTGTCAAAGTGAGATACCCCAGATATTTCCTCCCTACTAGGGCAGATGAGAAATTTCCTTGACCTCAGGAAAAAAAGACTCCTGTTTCTCTCAAGAAACAGCCTAATGTTTTGTTGGGGCAATAAACCATGATTCTGACTTCTTGGCCGAGTGCATTGTGAGCAGTGTACCTAATGGAAATATCTGCTGGTGTATGTGGAGATTGAGAAGAATAATAATACTCTGTTTCTGAGGCTATTTCAGCATCAAGGGAACAACTTTATCATCTGGGGCAATGAAATCTTCATTTTGTTGCATTCTAGAAAATAACTTCAAAAAAAAAATAAAATTTTAAAATTACATTTGTTGCTTCAGGGAAAGAGAACATAGCAATCTTATACCAGCTGTCTTTTTGATAAATGTCCCTACATAGACTAACAGAGACTGTGACATTCCTCTTACTCCCTCTTGATAATCTGAAAATCTTCTGTGCTGGAGCATCTGCTCCAGGGCAGTAACACAGGAATGTCAGATAAATTCTGTGTTTCATTCCCTGGTGGATACATAAGCCAGCAAGTTATGCAACTTAGTGGGGAAACATATTTTTCTCCACATAGCCTATGTGGGGAAAAAAGGGTTACACCAAAACCTAATGAGATGTCTTTCCTAGCAATCAGAAAATAAGGAATGTATTAATGGCAGTGCAGAAAGATATTGATGACTAGAAGAAATGGGACTGAGTCATGACATGATTACATTATCTAAGAAGGAAATCTTATACTAATCTTCAGAAAGAGTATTGTAAGCCCACTGCTTAATTCCTGTATATTGTATCAGAGCCCCAGCATTGCTGCACTTGAGCTGGGAAACTCTGTTCCTCTGGATATTCAGTTTTCTGAGGACTCTAAAATCAGCAGGTTTTCTTGCACTGTCCTGAAATTTGGGGTCTCTGCATGACAGATAATCTTTCTAAATTTGGGGATCTTCTGCTGGCATGCTTCACAAAATACAGCATCCTTCCACTACAGGCACTTTTCTTTCAGCAGATTTTTTTTTTTTTTTATATGAACATGTGGGAATAGCCCTATTGTTCTGATCACACCCCAAAAGCAGCAGGAGCACTCTGCATGTTCACCTGCCTGGAGTGCGACCCCTTTATCTTTAGCACAGAAAAAAACGACGACTGAAAGTTGGAAAATGAGTCTGGGGGACAACAGAGGCAGAAGTCTGCGCGAGAGATGCAGATTACACTACGCATGCAAAGAACATACTGCCAAAGGGCTTTTAGTCTCTCAGACGTGAAAGCTGGATAGGCTGAGGAGACGTACAGCAGCCAGTTTTTACCCAGACAATTTCAGTTCCTTATTCCTGGTTGTCTTGATGTGTTTTAGCATGTTCATCAGAGGGCTGTGGGCCTTTTAGCCTTCCTCTGAAGAGCTGGGTGTTGTTGACAAATATGACAGAAGGTTTGTTCATCGGTAAATGAACATTACTTGTAATGAATGAAATTAATTGTGCCGATGAACTAGTAGTTATAGCTATCAGTAAGTTCTAACAAAAGTAGCACCAAGTGCTCTATTTTTTTTCTCGACAAATCAGATCTCTGAAAGCCTGTTAGCACTCAATCCTTCTTACAAGTTACCCTGCTTTTTTTTTTTTTTTTTTTTTTTTTTTTTATACTTTTTTTTTTTTTANTGTAAAGACGTACTTCATGGCATCAGTGACATCTTGCCCTTGTTCACCTCTCCTGTGCTCTGTTAGTGTTCAGAAGCTCTTCAGAGCCCACGGCATTGCTCTTCAGCCGGTCGTATAAGCGCGCTGGAATGCAACGTGACCTTTGCTCTTAACTAATGCTATGGAGATCAGTGGAAATGCAGCAGCATATCCCAGCAGTAAATCTGGCATCCTTAATTTCATGTATTTTTCTAAATCAGTTGTGCAACCAGGCTGAAGTTTGGGCTCCATGTGGCTCCATAGCATATGTTAATTCTAGAATTATGAACAAATCTTATTTTCGAAGTCTTCTTTAGTTCAAGCTGGATTGACAGAAACATGGATTTTGAAGATATTTAACTGTATCAATAAGCAATTGAATGTAACAGCCTAAAACTTATTTCACTTAAAAGTTTGGGTTTGTTTTTTTTAACAAACTTGATAGCTGGCACAAGATCTCCGTAGCACAGAAGTGTGTGAAAATGATGCATAATTATGTTGTTGCACAATCCAGTGTGCTTGCCAAGGAGTAGAGCACTATCATCTTTATAGAAGAGGGAAACTGTAAGCTGCTAATGTATTTTTTTTTTTTTTTTTTTTCCTTTCTTCT
>VWZK01014774.1:79922-99817 GCA_013396935.1 Baryphthengus martii
AAGTTGTTAATTTTTTTTTTTTTTTTTTTTTGTCCTAGCTACTGATATGTGCAAACATCAGATTATTTTGGTAGGTGCATCTATATGTGAATATATGTAATAAATAATTTCTCCCACGTTCCATTCCAGGACAGGATTATTATAATGTGCTGGGTTTGGCACAGAACGTGAAATCATTTAGAAGAGAAAGCCTGTGCAGAATGTGTCAGCTTGCTTGTAAAAGCAGTGTCCTTCTATGAAAAAAACACAACCTATATTGTGAGATCTGAACTCATGGGCAAGCATAAAAGGTATAAAATTTCTGAGTGGTCATTTTTTTTCTCTCAAATGATCTAAGCAGGAGCACCCTGCTTGAAAGAGGCACTGCGTCTGCATCTGTCACCATGTTGCAGCTGAGATCTTTGAGTTGCTTCGGCCCGGAAGGTTGAGGGTGGAGGAGCTCTCTGCAGAGAAGCTGCAGCTCCTGATGGCTTCAGCAGTGTGTGTCTGGGTTCCCAGGGCATCCAGTCTCTGGCTGCAGAGCCAGGAGCTGAGCCTTGGCTGCAGCCAATGCTTCACATTCCTGCCTTCACAAATGTGAAAACTGTGCATTGCCCGGTTCTTTGCTGAAGACTCATCAGAACAAGCCCCGATAGCCCTGTCTGCAGCCAGCTCTCCCAGGGCTTCCAAGGTTTGCTGCTTGGTAGTAGAGAACCACAAGCCTCAATCTGGAGACTGCAGACTACAGTAATCTGTCAGGAAACCCCAGGAGAGCTGCCGGTGTTGTCACGCCCAGTACTTTTGGACTGAATATTTTGATTGCAAATGAATTAAGGACTCAGAGGTTAGAGACTACACTTTTAAAGGTGTGAGTTAAAAGAATTGATTATTTTCCATGGAAATAAATAGAAACCTTTCTCTTGACTGCAAGTTTGGAATAGCATCGGGACAGTTGTTTTTATGCTCTGAGAATCCTAAGGAATGAAGTTGAGGAGGTCACGGTAATTATTTACATATTAGATACTAATTCACTGTGTAAAGTTAATTACATTAGTATATATCTAAGCATGACAAGTGATACAGACTAAGCTTCTATTTTCTGGGCATTAATTGCTGGAGTACTGTGCCCACCCAAATAACAAAGAAGAATTCGTCAACTGGAATTGGTGAGGGATGAGATGATAATTCTGTTTTGTAAGTCAGATTTCAGGTTTGTTTTCTATGCCTAGAGAATGGATTCCAGGTGAATCTGTGTACCTGGCTTAGACACAACATGAGCTATGCTTTATTGAACATTATGAAGAGAAGAAAAACAGAAATCTAACCATTTTGTCTTCAGAAGCTCAAATCCTGTTCATTAGGCTCATAAATAACCGTCAAAACTTGGTTTTATTTCTTTGGGTAATTAGGCATAGAGAAAAGTTACATTGTTCCCAATGTAGGCAATCCAAAATCGGAATGATAACCTTCCTATGTCTTTAACTGTTGACTGTCAAATTTATCTATTGCCTATAAAGGAAACCAAGGGTGAGTATGAATCTAGGCTTATCATATTTGTGGTGTGGTGGGCAAATACAGTAATGCAGTGTTCCCAGGGAGAATTACCTTGATTTTAAAAAACGATGCAATTTCTTCCTCCATCCTTTGTATTATTACTAGACTGAACCATAGAACAGCTTTTCTGGGCTGAAATGCAGACGCTGTTTCATAGAGTAGAAAAGACTCACTGTAGGGCAATCGAGTCCTGATCCTTTCAGTCACTACCTATGATCAAATTCTTGTGTTTGTCCAAACCCATTGAATTAAGATGTCGCTGCCCTTTACAAATTTCCTCAGCCTCCTACCCGAAGCATTCAGCATGGGAGAGGAGGGCCAGGAGCCGTCTTTAGGAAGCTCTTAATGAGTTTGCAGTAGGGACCTAGAGAGATGATAACAGACAACAGGAAACTAATATGAACATAATAGGTAATAAAGGCAGTGGAGGAGATACTTGAAAAAACTGTGCGAAACAAACGGCTTTGTATTTCATATCTGCATATTTTACAGGGATTTACAATTACCTGCAGGGTTAATTTGGGGTAAAATAATATTGAAATTCATAAATGTGAAGTGGACATTCAGTAACGTACCCAGTTCTTAGGTCTGGGTTCTTGACTTCTTTCCACTATCTTCTGCAGATAGGTTTGGTTCATTTTCCAGATAACTTTTCTTCTGTCTGTGGGAGGTTTCCTGAAGGGGTTGGCTCTGTGTGTCAAATTGGCACTTCCCACTAGAAGACCTGAGCAGCATGGAAAGCTTGTAACTCTGCAGTCTGCAGTTCCCCTCTATGTTTTTGTAGTCACAAGGATTAAAAGACCTACTTGAGAGACACCGCAAAGGTCACTGCTGCAGTGCTCGCTCAGGAGCTTTATGACTGATAGAGAAGGGTTAAACTTATTTGCCTGTTGGAGAGTAATAAACAGTTGTCACTGATAATAAATTATCTAAACTGCAGGTGGTCTTTGGTAATGACAAATGCAGACTTTATGACCTATGTTCAAGCTAGTAAACACTTCACTGCATCTCTGCACTAGCTGGGCTAAAAATAACCCCTAACCTCAGTGAAATCTACTTTAAGCATTTCTGTACTTAAATAACATTTGTGTTTTCCTGTCTGCACTGCAAGAGAGAATAAGTAAGAGGGGAAGATCAAAATAGGTAAAATCATTATGGAAAATAAGAAGAGGTTAGGAAAGGAATGATTACAACAGCCGTGTGTGAAGGCTGATAGGTAGCACTATAAAGATTTGTTTATATTTGTATCTTAAATTATGGCGGTGCTAGAAGCAAGGAAGCAATTTCCGTGCAACATCTGTAAAGTCTCATTCAGCAAGACTGCCATTTGCTTTAAATTGTGTCTCAGTGTTTAGATTGTTCTTATGCTGCAGGATAGTCATCTTTATGTGATTACGATTCCAATTAACCATTAGAAATCTTAGAACTTCTGCATATGGTTATTAATTGTAGCTGCAAGACAAAGAAATGCAACGAGCTTTGGAATAGACAAGTAGTCCTCGTTTCCTGGGATGTTTCTAGAAGTTGTGATTATTTGCTTTGTGCATCGTTTCAGTCAGTATCTAGATAAGCTTAAATGACCAATGGACAGGTTTACTTCAGAGCACTATTTATTTAACTTGTGGAACGCTTACGGAAGTTGTGTGGGTACACCCCCTACTAGTTAAGCATGCATGCTAACCTGATTTGTTTATGAAAATGCCAGTGTCATGGTCCTGCTTGTGGTGGAATCACTTGGTTGGTCTGCCTTCCCTCTCTTTGCTCTCCTGTAAAAAGTACGTTACGCACAATAGTCAACCATTCAAAACTGTAAAACATAATTAAGCAAAATTACTAAAGCACCTTGGAGTTCTTGGAGTTCTTGAATAAAGAAAAGACTGCAGATGATTGAAACACCAAAGGTTAATTTTGGAGAGGTAAGACCAGCAACGCACATCTTTGATGTGGTAAATCCAGATTGAAGTGATTACTTGACCTCTTACGACAGCGGAGTGGGACAGCGGGAATTAGGTCTGTGTATGTTTGCATAGTACTTACCAAGCCCTCTGTGTCTTGCCGTGGCTGCCAGGCACTAAGGCATGATGAAGTATTTTGCCTGGAATCTGTTTTATTATTTCACTGGAGAGTACTATCCCCATGCAAGCAAGGACGTTTGTGGAAGGGGTGGGATTCAGCTGCATCATTCTTCAGCAACACAGGGAGGCTGTCGCTTATCCATTGGTGGGAGTGGGAAGAAAGAAGCAAAGTTTCTAAAACTCCATTTGTGGAAGTGCTGAGAGTATTTCCAAGCAGTGTTTTTGTTTCATTTGCATTCTCTATTATGAATTATTTTTTACCGAAGTGTTTAGCCTAAGAGACAGGTTTGTTGACTCACAGTTCCTTATTCTGAAGTCCCTCTAGCTACTACATTGACACTATATTCATTCCAACACCCAGGAGAAGTCTGCTCCTGCTGTCCCTTTTAATGAACAGTATAGGGTGCCAGTAGTTACGGACAAGTGTGTGGTCCAGTGCCCTGTGGATCTCAGTAATCCATGCTTGCCTTTATCCACAGAGCTCAGTCATATTATAAAAGCAGCAGACACAAAAAATGTTAGCTTGCATAGAGTTAATTTTATATATTGTAATTGAGGTTACTTATGCTTCTCTATGCCCCGTTCTGAAAGCACGTACGCACATCTGCACCGACAAGGACCTGCAAAACAGGTTGTGGGAATAAAATTATTCCTGTGCTTTTGTCTCTGCAGGAGCAGGCTCTAGGTGTTGAACTACTCACAAATGGGTTTAAAATAACCCAAAGGGAAGAGGGGAGGTATTTTCTATTGTAAAGTTTTTTTTATAAGGGTTACTTATACTAAATTATAGCACTCTGAATAATTTCCCTTTCTATGACTACTTTGAATAATAGGGGGTTGGAGAGAAAGAAAAAGGTTCTAAACATTCTTTCTTCTATTTATGCTTTTCCATGTACTGAATTAACGACCTTTCGATGTCCTGTAGCTTGTAACAATCATCTTGCTGCCCTTGTTGGGCGAATGTGCCATCCAGTTCTGCTAGGTCTGTCTTGACTCCTGGGAAGCTAAAAACAGCTCGCCCATCCACACATAAATGTTACACACTGCGAATTGCCCAGGGGCAAGTGAATCCCTTTTTGCATCTGTTTCTGTGAAAGGTTTGATGTTCCAGGTTATTTATATCCTGTAGTTATTGCCAAATATATGATGTAATTTCCTAACTTGTGGCCTCATGACTACTTGCTGATGTTATTCCATTTCACAAATAGCATGAATGAAATACAAACTTTGTACACCTAAAAGAAAACTTGTCTCGTCTGCTTCTCCCACCTGTTGTCTCTCTGTGCCCATAGATGCTGCTGCTGCTGCTGCCGCCATTGCTGGCTTTAGAGATCTTATGGCAAACTGCTCCTCCCAGGAGAATTCTTGTGTATATCAGCCTGTAAGAATCACAAAATAGTTTTTCTCTTCTGTGCTTTGACATATGTTGTAGGTTCAGGGTTCAGCTACATCTCAGGACACTGGTGCACATGGTTTTATCCACTTCCATATGCACTTCTCTCTGTCCAATAACTTTGCATTTCTTGAATTGGTGGGGTCAGGCAATTTTAAATCCACTACCCTTGTAAAAACAATAATTTTATGGTTTATAGCAGTGTGGCGTGTGCACAGTAGGCTAAGCTGATTGGTAACACTAGGGTTTCCCGTGAAGCTGGTGGGATTGACAGCCACAGCTTGATGATGAAGACAGATGGAAATCTGCTGTGTCTGCAGGCGGTCATGCCCAGAAGGTTTGTAAGGCTGCAGCTATGTGAACACCAGGCACACGGCGAAGTCAAGGCCCCAAACCCCTGATGTCTGAAACCAGTGGGATATGGAGGAATGAAAACAACTTTTCTTAAATGCCCTTTATTATTGGGCTTCTTGGCTTGCTGCTCTGGAGAGCTAATGTAAGATGCTGATATTAAGGCAAGCTGCAATTAGTGCAGCAATTGCATGGAGGTGAGGAATGAAGTCTAGCTGTATTTCTCCTCCTTTCCCCAGTGAAGATCTAATCTATGTCTTCTTCACTCCTGTTGTTGATGCACTTGCTGAGTTCATGTCAGCGAAAACTGCTATCACTTGACATTGCATGTCTGGAAAGACTCTTACCTCCTCCCATGAGCTGGGCCGGGGTAGGCGACAACTGGGGTTAGTCGGTGTTTGTGTTTGGTGGTGTATCGCGGTTGTCCCTTCTGAGGCCAAAATGCCAGTTGAATCAATATGAAGTGACACTTTTTCCCAGCGAAGAATAGAAAAAATTTTGTTTTGTACCCATTTCTCATCTCCAAGGACATTACAAAAAATACATAACTTTAATTTTCCTTGACATTTCACGAATTTTCTTCAATTTTTCCTTTTCACCAATTTTAAATCAAAACGTGGACCATGTCAATTAAGAAAATACATGTTTAATTTCTTTATATTTGCCTTATTTTTTTAACATACAGATGCAATCACTCTAAGTATGTGACAGTGTGATGCAATTACTTAATTATCTACATTTACATGTTAATGTCCATCTCTTAGTTCTGGTAGCCAGCTTTAGTGTCTCCATCATCATCTAACTTCAGGTTTGCAGATTGGGCCACATTTGTTTTCTACTCTTACCTGCACAAGATGTCTCTAGCTGTAGCTAAGAAAAAAATCCTGTTGTTTTTCTCAGTTCTGACCTGTACCCAGAAGATAGTTGTCAGGAGAAAGGAAGAAAAATATGAAGCAGCATATAAACTCTTTCCTTATTAGCCAACAATATTCATACTGATTGTAGAGCCCTAGCACAACTTAGGGCCACGTTGCAGGATGCTGCAGAGCTCTCTGCATGCAGCAGCTTGTACCTCAGAAACCAGAAGGCAAAGCCTGTCTGAACATTGTAAGACAAAAATATGAAGACATTGAATTAATACTTAATTTACAAGATCATGTGCTACTGCTTAAGGCAGATGTACAAAATGAGCTCAGCTTGCTGTGAACAAACTGATCCTCTGTTACAAAATACATGACAGAAACTGCTTATAATGCACTGATGGGTATGGAAGACCAATAGGAGGGAACTGATATTCTCAGAAATATGTATTGCTGAAACCTTGGGTAACTATTTGCAAGACTAGGGTCAGAAAACTGATGGGATACTTCAGCAGCTGAAGCAGTGCCAAGTCAGGTTATGGCTTTGAGCATCAGATGCAGCTCTTGCGAGAAAGCTCACCCAGCCCCGGTGGAAGCAAATTTACATCTGCCTAAGCTGGGGCTCTGTCATCAAGCTTTCTGGTCCTTGCCTTGCTATATGGTGCCCATTCATTTCTCATACTCTGAAATGCACTGCTTGTTTGCGTGCCTGGTGCAATGCAGTTTGCTGTGGGTTATAGGCTGTCACTTCCCTCTCTGCTCATGGGGTCATCCCTCCTCTTAGAAAAGATGAGTGTAAAAAAAGAAATGATACTGTATGTTATCGTATTAAAGAATTGATGAGTAACTCATATCTGCTGAGTTTTTGACTGCATAAAGATTAATTTGATAACCAAGTTCTGGAAGAGAATCCATTAAATAAAACCAGAGACCAGTGGGAACTAGTCTGTTGTATGGCAGTGTGTGGGAGGAGGAAGAAAACGGATATGGAATATTTAAAAATGGGCCATTCAATATATACCAGAGGTCTCATGCACACTTAGCAGTGCTAAAAACAGATAATAATCTTTTAATAGAAAAACCACAGCGCACAACACCAGCTGAATCCATTTCAGACGTCATGAACAGGGATGTGGATGAATAGATCAAGGGAGTGAGATTTGGTGGTTGCCTAGGGACCAGTGAGCATGACCTACTTCCCAACAAAGAGGCATATGCTGGTTTGGATGAGTAACACACTGATTTGGTGTTTTGGAAAGACTGAATTTCATCACTGTGGAGAAAATCTTAGAGCAAAGTTGATTGAAAAGGAAAAATTAGAATTATATAAATTAAATTTGGACTTTGTTAAGAAGCGCTTGCAAAATATCTACTGTACTCCTCCCACCCAATAACTGGAAAACCAGCAGAGGTGTTCTGGCTGAGAATTTAGAAGTAAAAGGATAAAATCTATGGTTGATGGAAGAATTTATCTGTTTCAGGAGAATCACGCTAGAAAGCAGGGAGACCCAGTACTAGATAAAGATTGTAAAGGGGCTAGAATTAATGCAAAAAAATGGCAGAACAGTTCAAAAAATACCTCACTTTCTAATCAATACATCACTTTCTATTTGAAAAGGAGCAGGATAACCTGGTTGTATAGAATGAGGCTGATGCATTACTCCAAAGTCAATATTTAATGAGGATATGATAGCGCTTATCCTAGTAGGACTGCAATAAAAATCAAACTGCCTGGTTAGCTGCACTGAAGGATCTGAGCAATTGGATCTGGAAGGTCTCTGAGATGGTTTTTTTTTTTTTTTTTTTTTTNTTTGTATTTTTTTTTTTTTTTTTTTTTTTTTTTTTTGTCCTGAGAACTTAAAAAATCATGGAATATGGAATAAATCCAGACTGGTGAAGATGAGCTAACCATGGCAAAATGATGATGGGTGGTCTGTGGAGCTGTAGTGTGATTAGTCTGACACAAGTAAGGGACAATATTAGAGGAATTTTTTGGGTAAATACAGTTGACAAAGAAAGACAAAAGCTTAGAGGGTAGAAGTGTAATTATTTCAGGCAGGAAAATCTTCTGTTAAAAGGAGTTCACTGACTATCTCTTCCTTTAAGTTTTGTGTTGTAACGGTAGATAAATAGAGAATAAGTTTCCATGTTTGCAAGGTATTTTGTTTCATACCTCCCAGCCTTTAGATTTTTTTTTTTAATAAAACAACTCCGAACTGTATTAAAACCAGGAAAACTTAAAGAAATGTCTGAGAACCATTGACAGTAGTGTATTTCCTTCAAATAGGCATATTTTCAGTGTGATGCCACAGAGACTTGGAAACAGTCTTATTTTCACCACCAGTTTGGAGTAAATCTAGGTGCTGTTTACTAGAGATACGAAGATCACTGCATTTTTAAATAACAATAGGACTGTAACTTCAGTTTGTGTCGAAAGCTGGACCCTTATTAACACAACACATTTTAATGCCAAAAACAAAGTAGTAAGTTCAGAAATTGATATTTAAATTGGTATAAAATTCCATTTTAATACCAAGGGTAAATAGCCACTGCAACATATTAAAAATGGGCAATTCCAAATCAATTATCCCTCTCTTGACTAACTGTGAAGACTGTAAAGTTTTGCAGGAAGTCTTGTTCTCAGGCAAATGCATATTACTGAGACAGGTGGGTGAAGCATTCCAGGCTGTGGCACACGGGGAAAGGTAGGTAGACCCAGTGGCATGCCCAGCCTTAAACTTCAGAAAACTGTGGTTTTGTGCAGCAATAGGAGGGGAGGAGTTGAAAAGGCAGGTCAGGATTGAACAAAAGCTTGCAAAAGGAGGAAAAGCTTGAACAAGCAGTTACCAGGTAGAGACTAGAAACTTGAATTGCATTTATCCAGCAGGGAGGCAGTGAAAAGGCTAGAAAGGAAAAAGTAAACAGTTACATAAATCTCTCCAAATGTCTCATTTTCCCAAACTGCTTTGCTCCCTCCTCTACTTTGATTTCTGGCTCATGAGAAAAGATTTTCACTAAAATACTGTTACTGTGCCTTTTAGAGTCATGGGAACAGCTCAACCACCAGTAGTCAGCACTGAGTACTGGCTTCTCATACTGTGGCATTTTATCCTTTATCTTTTGTGTTGCTCTCACCCATGTCAGAACTAAAACCAAGACAGATTGGGGATGACCTCAAATTGTCTGTCTTACCAGAGCAAAACAAGCACAGGGTGAGGAATGCTGAGATATTTGACAGTTCAGGTATGTCAGTCTCCAAGCCCTCAGGAAGGGACAGACTTGCAGTGGTCTGTTGTTGCCATAAATAGGATTGTCCACACACTAGTAAGCTGCCGGCAATGAGGTGCAATTATAAAGGTCACAAGTCTGTGAGTCTGCCTGGATCGTCTGTGTGCGCTGTCACAGTATCGGAAACTTTTCTGCAATTCCCTCTGGGGCCAAAGATCTTTAGGTTCTCTAAGGGCATTTTTATTAGACAAGTGGAGACGTCGCATAAATGCTGTGTGTGACTCAGCTGTCGTGTGTTGTCTTTGATATGGAGGAGGCTCATAACTTAATGGAGTGTGAAGAGATGCTTATCTAGCTCATTTTGTTCATACTGAAAGATTAGCTCCTCTGAAGTGAGAGTGTGTACATGTCACCACGAGGATTTTTGCTTTCTTTTTCTGAACACTTTATCCTACAGTAAGGGTGGAGTACATGCTGCTCTGGAGTAAATGTGTAAATATAATACCATACTATAAAGCTTCATTGACTTGTAGTGACCGGGGCCTAAATCCAACAAAGAATTTCAGTATTGCTTATACTGGAAGCAACAGAAGTGGTTATTTGAGTTATTCCCCTGGCTTAAACCCATCAGTCGCCTGTTGAATGTTAAACACGTGCTTCAGTGGCCTGGAAGAATTAGTGGCTAAGCAAATAACCACACACTTTTAATTTTATGGTTTTTTTTTGAATAAAGTATATTACAGCTTTTTGACAGCTCTTTCTTTCAGCTCTAACCATGGGTGGTAATGCTGCTTCTAAGATACTGGAATGTCTTGTGAGGGAATTTTATAAAAAATTGACATTGATGTCTTGAGTTTGTAGGCCTATTAGGGTATTCAGTTTGGTGTTTGGGAATGGATATTGGTGTTTGTAAGCTATGAACCATCAGATTAGCAAGGTTCCTCTGTGCTTCACATAAAGTAAGATACATTGAGCTGAATAGGAGTCTTGGGCTGGAATTGCTCCAGTGGTGTAGAACAGCCTGTGCTTTTGTTGAGCATGTAGTTGTGAAGCAGTGTGAAGCCAGTGGGCTCTGTCCAGTTGCAGGAGGTGAAACATTTTCTATTGGTAGACCAAACAGGTAATTTTTAATTCAGAGCTCTGAGGCCTTTCTCAGGTACAACCTCCATGTTCCTGTTAGGCTTCTTGAAAACACAGATCTTTTGTAGACTCCACTTCCTAATAAGGACTTAATTTGTAGGCTTCAAGCAAGCTTTCTTCTTTTGATAATGCTATGAACATCTAAAGGGGGAAAAGAAGGCATGGGTACCTACCACTGTGGTAATGAGCAGCTTAAACCGTAAGTTGGACAGACTTAGATGGTGAAGATGCAAGTCTCCTGACCTTCAGAGAACATCACAGTTTTACAAAGCATAGCTCTGCAAAATGGGTGAAGCTATCTAGGACGACCAAGGTAGCCACTGCTATGTGGTCTGCAGCTACACCACATCATAAAAATAATTTTCAGAATGTGGTCTTCTTCATGTATTTTACGCATGTGTCCCTTAATATGTGTATTATATTTGTAGTTGTTTATATTTACATAAAGACATGCATGTATATGCACGTATTACATCACAGGGACTTTTTGTTTCTATTTTAGTTCTGCAGTTTCTAAGAGGTATTTGACCTAGTTTCAGTTGCTTTTGCGTAGACTGAAAAATATTAGGAACAACCGCCCCTTAAAATTACTTCCAGTATTGAAAACTTCACCTATATAGAATATTTCTAGTGTTCAGTTTATCTGCACCCATACTGCTGATAGCAATTGTAAGTGGGCTTAGTCCTTTCACCGCTCCAAAGATAGACTTCTTGTCATGAGAGCTTCAGCAGTCGTTGCCCCGGCTGATATCGAGTGGGTTGTCAAAATGTGCAGGTTTTCCCTGTTGCTTAATAATTTCTTTACTTTGACCAAATGCTGCATTGCGTGGCAGCTAATATTCTAGTGTTAATAGATAGCTTTTTCTTTCCCTTCTGTTTCTGCAGTAAATGGCTGCTGGGCTCCCTGATGGGTCTTTTAAAAGGTCGAGTATGTGTACGGAGTACTTGAAAATGACAAGAGAAATGAATCTGCAGCCTTATTCAGTTGAAGAGAAGTTGTATTGTTTGCAAGCACTTTCATTCACTGCATGCAAGCCCCACGCTGAAACAGAGAGGGCACAAGGGCAGGATTGCTTGTGAATCCTGGTATCAATCTGTGTCCTTGCTGCCCCAACACAATGCAGAGGCAATTGCAACACTGCAGGCAAAATGCTTTTTGCAAGCAAATAAGCTGCTGCTCATGAGAAATAGAACTGCAGTTCATCTAAATGAAGCGTGGTCAGAAGAGGTGTCTGGTGGGGTTTTGAGTCCAGATGATTTCACACTTTCCCGCTGCCCTGTGCAGGTGCCTGGGTACTGATCTTAAATGCTAGCCCCAAATTCCCAGAGAGCCAGTGCTTCAAGTGCTGGATGCAAGTTATGAGACTTCTACAGATGGTTGCAAGGCGGTTTTTAAGGCACTTTTGGGAATGTGAGAGCTGGCATCAAAATTATTTTGGAATGTAGTCTGTCAGAAAGATATGATATAAGACAGATTTCTGTGTGCTGCTATAAGTGAATACAATATTAATCTGGTTTAATTAGTATCATCCAATGTAAATAGAGATTGTTTTGTGACTTCTCGTTGCTTTTTATGATAGTCTCTGAAACACAACAAGGCATAACACTGGTTTTGAAGAAGAGCTTCATTTGGACAATAGATGTGTGAAGAGAATGCACTGAAAGGGCTGCCTTCCTCACTGGTGTGAATGAGACAATTTCACTGCAATTATGGCCACTTAACTGGCAGTAAACTTGATCAAAAAGTTGGTCTACCAAACTTCTGCTCATTTTGTGTCTGATTCAAGGACCAGGCAGGGAACTGAAAAACCTTCTACCAGTCAGTGTCCTGGGTGACACCTTCTATGAAAACCACTTTCTTAGCTCTATTTTTGTGGCTTCATGTGTCCTGTAAATTACTAGGACCTGCCATCAGTAGGTGTAAAATGATTTAGGAAATGTACCTTTTGAGAACTGGGATATGAAAAGTTTTAAAGTTTGGACCAGCATCTTTAGTAGAAGAGGTTAAATGATGAGTACTTCAGAACTTAAGTGAGATTTCAGAGCTTTGCAAAGGCTTCGCAGGAAGAGGGTGCTTTTCTGTGGCAGAAAACTTAAATCAAGATAAAATTCTGTGTCCCAAAGTGTTGTCGAAGTCATATGCTATAGCTTGCTTCTCTTTCTGGTAATGGCATTTGACATACTGTAAACAACAGCAAGTAAGTTTTTTTTCCCTCCCTCACTCACCCCAAATGTGTCAACACATTTACAGATGTGATTAAGAATCCTCTGCTTTACATTTGATACAATTTTGGTTTATATTGCATAGAAATAATCCAGTCTTCATCTGATAGTGCTAAACTGCGGGCACACCCCATTGCCTTTCCATAATACAAAAGTTCTGAGAATGAACTATGTGTGAAATAATAGAACCGTATATGTGCACACCTAAGGAAAAAGTTGATGAGAAAGCTGAAAATGAGTGTAGCTGAGCAGAAGTTTACTCTACAGTATGTTGGAAAATGCCATAAATGTATTCACAAATTCTTTTAATTCTGGAGGGTGGCTGGAGGGTCTCTAACATGACATATGAAGATTGACTGCCATCTACTGTGCAGCTGAACACAGGTTATGCATAACACATCTTAAAAAAAACAAATAAACCGGGCTTAGCGTATGTTGTTTTGAAGGAAGATTTAAGTTGTTATCCCAAGCAGACTATGGGGTTTGAAATTCTGCTTCAGCAATGGCAGGGTGATGGCATGGGGCAGAAGTCAGTGCATTGACTTAGGGACGGTGTCTGTGCCCAAGTGGCTGGGTACAACCTGGGGCTCTTCTACACAGAATTACAGCTACAGATGCCAGGGATTTCTTTAAAGATGTTACTCTTCAAGTGCTATAAGAACGCACATCTGTTTCTAATGGATCTGACTTTCAATATCTTCATAAAGTAGGTAATTAATCTTAAAAAAAACCCCACTGCAGATGGTAATCTCTTAGCAGGTTTTTCCTAAATAGACTTTCCCATAAGTAGGCATTCCTTAAAATTTCTTCATGTTTATTAAGGTTAAAGGCAAAACACTGAGTGGAAGATAGTTAAAAAGTGTCTTAATGCCATGGCAGGGATGAGAAACCTAGAAAGCAGTTTATTGTTAATTAGTGCCTTCCTACACCTAATGAGGAGCCTTTTGAACTCCTCTCACATGCATTTTGCCATGATATGTGACTTGTTACTGCAATGTAAATCTCTACTTAGTACTAAACTGATTGGGCTTCTGAGCGCTTGCACCCTCCATCCCTTCAGACAAGCCAGGAACACAGCCCTTTGGATTACTGAATTCCCATGCTGCTCCCGGGCCAACTGCCTCCCTCCTTAAACCTGCTTCAGGCTCTGCCCTGCCTCCTGTTGATACAGGCTTCTTCCAAAGTTTGGAAGATGCAGTGGCCGACTTGGGTGCCTTTGTCAACTGCTGAATCCCTCCCAGCTAGCTGCAGCGGCCGGTCAGCGGAGAGAAGCAAGCGGGGCTTCAGATGCAGGTGCTGCCATTCAGACTTTCTTTTCGGGATCTTTATTGTGCTTCAGACTTTTGCTGGACAGGTCTTTGTACTCTGAGAGAGAGGTTAAATGTTCCTCCACTATTAATGAAACTTTTCCTTACATGAAAACCATGCATCTCTTTTAAGAATTAATTGGGAAGTTGCAATGAAGTGATCAAGGAACTCAGGCTGTTGTAAATTCCTTTTCTCTTCCAAGCAGAGAAGCCTCCAATCTTCTTTTCACATCTTCACCTATTTACGTGCTATGTTATGTGGCATGAAAACTTAAGACCTAGTTTCATATATAGGAACAAAACCCCCATAGGTTTATATCTTTCAGTGGAAGGGCATTGTAATTTCTTCTGAAAGTTTGCAGGCTTGCAAATGGCTTGGTGTGGTGCCTTGCAGCATTTTGGCAGAGTGAGGAGGTTTAATTTTCCGCTGTTTAGTATCCTTCTGCTATGTGGGATTTGTAGTGCTGATCTTATTAGAGCTGTGTACTACTACCACTCTGTTGCATCTGGTTTTATGTCTTTTACTGTAAAGGTGCAGTAAATTCTGATATTAATAATGCTAATTATATCAGTAAGGAAAATAATCAGTGCCAGCATTAAAGGGGAGTCCTCTTTTACGCTTCCAAGACACTATTACAGAGAGGTGGGATTTTTTGTTAAATCGTCTGAAAAAATTTGCATCTCTCTCCTTACATTTTCTACCATGTCATGTAGTCATCTATTTACCATCATTTATCTAGCGGTTTGCTACAATTAGAGAAGATTTCCATGAGCATAAAAGTGTCTGGTTTCTGAGACTGTTCCCATCTTTTATAGTATTGTGTGGTGTGGGTGTGCTCTTTGTAGTCACAGAAACTCTAATGGATGCTTGAGTGTGCATGTCATTCATTAGTTTAATTTCTCCTAATTAATTATAAAATTTATAGATAGATCACTCCTAAGGCCTATATGTAAAACATGTTATAAAAAATCCCACTGTTTCTTGAAAACAGATCCTGGGAGATTAATGAAGTATTCAGATCATCACGAAGGCTGGTGTGGAAAGATAGATATTTCTGTCTTGGTTTTAAGAGTTCTGCTCAGCTTTGTCATACTTCAGGCTTTTTGCTGTGGTATTGGCGTTCAGTGTGAAACTATATAGTAACTATTATGTTATTAATGCAACTTGCTCCTAGTCTAAGGAATATCTCAGGGTGCCTACTGTAAGTGAGTTCCTAAGATAATACAAATAGTAGAGCTCATGCATTTTGATGTTATAAGTGAATAAGATGTACTAAGAATATCACTGTATAACTTTTGCTGGACTGTTTAAAACTATGCGACTTAAAATAGTGCTGCTTAAAATTGATGGATATTTTTAATGGCATTTTGGGTTTTCACATTCAAAACACGGTAGTGTGGAATTTATTCATTTGGGGAGAGGGATCTTAGAGCATCTGCTCATCTTTTCTCCCTAGCTGTGCACCCTGCTACTCTAAAACCTGTGGTTCCCCGGAGCATATTGGGGTTACAAGGTCCAGATGTAGAAGAAGGACGAGGATTCTTTCCCCAGTGGAATCTGGCTTTTTGGCAGGCACTATAGGCAGACAGGTGTGGGCAACTTCAGAGCTGGCTTTAGGTCTGTCACTCGATAGGGCTGCTAATGAGCTGTTTTATGCTTCCTTGCTGTAGTGGATGATGTTGTAATTCCGAGGGTAGTCTCGAGTTTCCTTTTGGGAGTATTGTCCACAGCTCTTCGAGAGATCTCTGCACAGGATCTTTCATGGAGCTGTAGTTAAAGTCTTTTCTGATGCTCACATGTAGTTATTCTTTTAATAAATTGGAGCGCCCACCCAGACACTGGTATGCTCAAGCATAATGTGCTGAATTATTTTCTTCATGCCTGCTGGGAGGGAATTCCACAGCGTAATTGGCTGCACAGAGCACTGAGCAGGACCAGAGCATGGGGCAACGCTGTGCCTTGCAAATGGCAAAATGTCCCTTTACAGTCAGATGCACAGTGTGTGAAAGTCTATAATGAGCCTGTCTGAGCATTCACCAGTGCAAATGTATGGAAGTTTTAGAATTGCAGTCAGTGCCTGTGGTTGAAAACAAGCTAGGGGAGCAATGTAAGGCATCCTAACTGGGTCTTGATCCGTTTATCCAGTCACCTTGTCTTGCAATTTATTCTGAATAAGTTTTTAATTATAGCGAAAAAAATTATTCTGTCACTGTAGTGTGACATGTTGATATGCAAATTTTGGATTAAATCTTGTGTTATAAATGCACTGAGGCTCCCGTGTGAACATTAACAGTATCTTCTCAGATTTCAAATATGTTGTAGCAGATTCTGAGTGAAGGCTCAGTCTGTTCTGCTTAAACCAATAAATATTTTATCTTTGGCTGAGATGACTGGTAGATCAGGAATACAGCCTGCAGTGCTTTCTGTATTTACCTTTACTTTCCAGTAAGTTGAAAGCCATGACAAAGCATATTGAACCTCACCAAATATGTCATCTCTGAAACTTGGCTTTAGAAATAAATCCAAGCTTTTGTATATTAAATTGAGGGAAAGGGTTTTTTTATAACTATTTTCTTGGTTTTTTTACCATGTTTCACTCTTAGACAGCAATGTTTTAAAAGGAGATGCCCCGCTACTTTCAAAGCAACAGACTTCGCACAAAGAAAATCAATGATGAGATTAAAAGATTTGATGTCTTCTTCTGTGCTTGCAAATATCAGTTAGAAGGTTTTTGTATGAGTAAATAGTTTTTAGCTGGAAAGAAGGAAGATCCAGTTTATTTGAAATACTACCAAATCTGTCTGTATTTCTAACAGGGTCCTCCAGATGTCTTCTATGGGCTTGTTCTTAAGTGTGCAAAAAGCTGTTGTGAAGTTCTCACGTGCTGTTTCAAAGAAAGTAATTATGTCAGAGATGGTTTATTCCTGCATATGATTGTCAGCATCTACAGGAAGGTGTAATGAGATTCTCTTGCAAATACAAGCTAAGACCAACAATATGTAAAGGTGAGCACACAGAAGGTGTCTGACTTCTGTGTGCATCCTTCTCTTGACATGTATGAGGGTTTTTAAATGATTGTATGAAATATTTTAAGTATCTCTGACTAATTAATTCCCTGCTGCTGTGATTATTTGGCCGCTTGCTTTTAGGCACTGGGGAGAAGGGAAATATTGGAAGAGGGAAATTGAAGATGGAAGGAAAAGGAGACTTAGATTTCAACACAGGGCATTACACGTGTGAGGAAGAAGAAAGACAAGTGAGCAAGTGCATCTCAAAGCTCATAAAGTGGGAAGGGTAAGATCATTGCCAGTGCTGTGAAGAGTTTGAAGGTGAGGACCAAGAACATTGCCTTCAAGCCCTGGGACATACAGAACCATTTGAAGAGGAGGAACATACCTGCAGGAGCTCTGTCTTGTGCTAAGGGGGAGGGCACCATGCAGATGTTACGAAGGGGTGTTATGAAGGGACAGTTGTCCCATTAATTGAGACAGGAGATGCATGTTAAAATTCTACCTGAAAGGAAAAAGACAAAGATATAGAAATAGCAAAATTTGTCTATCACATGCTGTAGGGGAAAGGAGGGGACCCATAAGGTTAGCAGGGTGGAAGAGGACAGACAGACAAAAGGAGGACCAAGGGCAGGTGAAGCTCCTTGTCAGAGAATAAAGATGGTCAGAGGTGTGCAAACCTTCCAGGAGGTCAGGGGAGGTGCACCAGCAACCTGATCATGTATAGATATTCTTTGAAACTATTTTCAGTTCTGTTTGGGAATGCACACATTGATCTGATACCATTTTATATCTGTTTTTGCTCATGCTGGTTATCTGCCCCTTGCACAACATGAATCAATTAATTGATCTTTCACTCAATCCAGAGGAAGACAAGGAGAAGACATGGGCTCTTCTTTTTTTCCGTCTTTCTCCCTTTTCGTCTCGCCCCCCTGCTCTGTTTTTTTCCTTTTTTTTTTTTCCTTCTCCCTCTGCCCCTATTTTTTCCGCTTTTATCCTCATTCCCCTTCTTTTTTTTCTTATTTCCCTCTCTTTTGTTTTTTTTTTTTTGTCTTTTGCCTTTCTCCTTCCGTCTTTTTCCTCTGTCCTTCTTATTACTCTGAAAAGTCTTTATCACAGAGGGTCTCTGAGGCTGCCCTCGGGGTTGTTACGTTCTGAAGCCAGACATCCCCATCTAGTGGTTATTCCACCTTCACTCACCGAGTACCACTTTGGTGAGGATGCCTTGCAAACACTAGCAGCAATATGACCCGTTGTAGCCGCACTGTAAGCTCGGTGTTTTCCTTATGGGTGTCTCAAACTGCTGTGAGTACAGAATCAAGTACTTGAAAATTCTTTTTGGAAAAACATTTCTTTTTGCTACTTATAATTTGCATGTGGAAAATAATTTGCTCCTATATTGAAGGGAATTATTTTACTGCTGCTTCTGACAGCAAATGCATGTGAAAATGTTTGTTATCATAACCATATGTAGAGTGAGAAAATAGAGAAGAATTAAGATTGTTAACAACAAAATGTCAAAAAGAATTTGTTACTAGACAGTATTTTGTGAATTAAATTATTACATTAAAGCAAAATCACTGGGACCTTGTAGCATGTATAATAAAGCAGAATCATATTTCTGCTGCACAGAGCCCCTTATGGCTTTTTGGAGAAAATCACTTGTTTTTCCTGTTGAAGTTCTGGTACCTACAGGTTTCACCACAGGTTTCACTGTGGTTTATCTCATGTTGCTGGTGTTGGTGTTTGGTGGTGAGTCAGCAGCAGCTTAAGGCTGGTGTTTATTTGAGATTTGTCCTGATGAGGGCCATAGTGCAGCCATACAGCCCTTACTGGCTGTGAGGAAAATAGTGCTGACAAACACAGTCAGGCTGTCACAATCTAAGATGGGAGGACATTGTTAGGACCTCTTGGGACTGGAGAAGAAGCCGGAAGGGAACCTCGCCCGGTTATGCAAGGGCAAACTGAAGATGTGCACCAGGTTGTTGACGACAAACCCCTGGCTTCATCCTCACCAGCTTGGCAATGAGAAACCTCCAGCTCCTGCCTTGCAGGAAGCTCCATAGTGCTTTCTCCGCTGCGAGGGCCCCTGGAAATCTTTCATGGACTCGACTGTAGGAAGGCAGAGTTTTCGATTTCTCCTTAATCTGGGCCTTTTAATTCCGTTTGCTTCTCCCTTGAAGGCCCTTTTGCTTTCTCTACCTAGATACATATGCAGAGATCACAAGGTAACTTGTTGGATCTGTCTTCTTTCCCTGAATTAAAAACTCTCGAGGGCCAGTCTCTATCTACATTATGTCAGGTGGGACTAAAGCGTAGCCAGGCTTACAGCTGCCTGTAGACAGTTTGGTGGGTACGATCCAACAGCGTCCACAGCACCTGTCACAGCACCTGCGAACAAGTATTTTGTTGCTGTGTAAACTGACTGCCGAGTTTGTCCCTCTGAAAGTTTGGGTTGGTTCTTAAACGTCTGGGAAAGAAATTGCTCAGAGGCAGCTCCTGGCTGAGTACTGGGTGCAGGAGCTGGTATCCATGCAGGTTGAATTGCTCACCAGTGTTTATTGCTGGAGATGATAGTAAGAATATTCAGCTGACATTCTGAGAACTTTCTCCATTTCCGCCTTCATCAAATGAGTATTATTAAAGTGGGTTTTATATAATCATTTTTCATAGCATATCTTTAGCGGCACTTTCTGTTCCCATAGCAGAAGTAGAACTGATTCCGTATTGCGTCTACTTTTTTTTTGTTTTGGGTTTTGGTTTTTTTTTTTTTTTT
>VWZK01014793.1:0-20886 GCA_013396935.1 Baryphthengus martii
TATAGGCCCCCTTCAGGTACTGGAAGGTTCTCCTCCACAGAGCCTCCTCTTCTCCAGGCTGAACAACCCCAGCTCCCTTGCTGCCCTTGTATCAAGTTCTTCTAAATCCATGTGTAACAGTCTCAGAGAACACTTTCTGGTAGCGGGTAAAAGCTGAGAATGACCATCTCAAAGATGGCTGTCTGGTACTTGCTTCATTTTGCTTATGTTTCTGTATCATGGTAATTTCTTTTTAAGGCCACAACTCTTATCTCTATCAGTTTCTCGCCTCTTACCCAGTCTGTGATGCTGCCGTGAAGACTGCTTCTGTGCTCAAGCACTCTGTGTGTTTCTTTGCCTAACGCAAATATTTGTGCCTGTGCATTAAACAGCTCAGTTCTCTGACTTGTGCCCTAGCACTCGGCTTTTACATAGTTCTATATGGAAGAAGCAGAAACAAATCTAGTACAATTGAGAAATGTAACAATTAGACAGATTGATGAGCAACTAGCTGATACTGTGAAAAGAGACTTCTTGTTACAATTAACGTTTTGCTGACTCTACACCTTTCCTACATTAAGCATTAGGCATAGGATACATTTCTTTATTAATCCAAGTGTTATCAAACTATTAAGCGTGGACTAAAGATTTCCTTCAGATGAGGTATGATATCATAGTTCGCCATGCTCTTTCCAATAGGTCACAACATGTATCAATTATTGTAATGTGTATGACATCTGCAGCAGGGGTTCTTCAGAGGGTTAATTGTTACTTTAGGCTACAGATCCTGCTAGCTATGAAAATACATTAAAAAAAAAAATGTTAAGGAGGTGCTTTCAGATGAGTAGTATTGTTCTATGGCTATCCATTTATATACTGGCCAAATGCTGAACAGAGACAAAACAAAGTGTGGATCCTCCTGTATGTGGGGAATCCAGTAGGAGATCAAATCCCACAGACAGTATCTGATACCAATCATGCAAGAGAATGAAGGCACCCACCAGATGAATTGCTGTGTCTTTCTGTTTTTCTGGATTGTAACATATGGGGAGGAATATGATTTCGACACAACTTTTTTGCATATCAGCTTATGAATTAGCTTGTTGTGTCCCTGTAGGTAAAGGATTTGTCCCAGTATACTCCTTTTGAGTTGTGTAAGTGATTGTCACTGAACATAACCTTATCGGGTGAGCTATTGAATGTTCAGGACTCTCTGAGTTCAATCAGAATGTGCATTAATAGAATTAGAGTACTGAATTATTAAGTGGTGCATGTTATATGAAACAACCACCAATTTGAAAACATCTAAAGTCAAACACAGAAGTTCCATTTCTCTCAAAGCAACGTTACAACTTGTAATTTAAATAGAATGGCTGGACTTCTCTGTTCAAGAGCATGATCAAGAATTTCAGCCATAACAGGGCCTTTCCATTACCATTTTTAATATGACAGAATTTTGAATCCACAGAGCTTGAAGATCAGCTTTGTCTCTGTATATTCCCTCTCTCTGTAATTTCAAGCATTTGACAAGATGTTTCTTCTTAATATAATCATTATAAAAACCATAATACTTGATCTTTCATTACTATTGCATGAGATAGATAGGCTTTTTACTGTTTTCCTCTCAAGCTTCTCTATATGGACATATATTGTAGTGATGCAGGGACTACTTTTGTGTTCTGATAATACTTGGAAAAGATTTCCTAAGAAAATGTGCCTGCATTGACAAATGCTGAACTGTTTTCCTTCTCTTCCTCTTACCCATTCTCTGCTTAACGGTCTCTTCAAGGCAAACAGGCATCAGGAAGCAATTGAGGCATATGAACAATATTCAGCAATGTCTCATTGCTTTTCTATCCAGATATAAACATCAAAATTAATACAGCTCAGGGCGATACTACCTCTATATTTGGGAGACCTAGTCAAAGGGAGGACAGTCTTTCATAAAGCTGTAAAGTATGAAAGGACATAGCGCTGCACCAGTGAATTTTGTCCTGGGATTCACACAGGAACCACCTCACATGCAGTGGTCCACACAGTGGCTCATTATTTTTTGAAGCTGTTTTTTCGACAGCAACTGTTGAAGCGAGTGGAGTATATTGAACGCAGTATGTCTATATGCATGAAAGCACAGACTGCAGGTCTGTCAAGCTCTTTTTGCATGCTCATGAGACATGAAGTAGGTTGGTTGTTGTTTTCTTTAATCCCAGCAAGTATATACTATGTAGACTCTTACCATTACCAGTAGGAGTCTATTGACATGACAACATATGACACGCATGATAAGCATTAACAGCAGGATATTCACAAAGCACGAAACTCCACAAATCCCCCTGAGTTGGAAGAAAATTGAGAACAGAGCTGTTGCAAAAATGTAGCATTGAAACACCTCTCCACTGGAAAACACTGTTTACTGAAGTTATTTTTTTGTAAAATATGCTTTGATTTTAATGAAATATCTTAGTCAACTTTTATAGAGTGAGGAGTTTCCAACTGCTGTTATTAAATGACTTTTTCTTTCAAAATTCAATTTATGTTAGAGAGTTTTTAAAAATAGAATAAATCAAAACAAAATATTTTAAGTTGTTGACGTAAAACATTTGGTTGACAGTAATTAAAAACACTTTTGAAAACAGACACTTTAGCTTTTCATTCTAATTTGGGACATATCTCCCTCCTTCCTTTTTTCTTTTCCTGAAGTGCTATGAAGCCTTCATTGAAGGAAAACAAAAAGATCACTTATTGACCTTAGTAGCTTGCTTAAGTGCCTGTGAAGCCTAACTTCTCATTGCCACCTGTTCAGAATAGATCTTTTGACTCATTTTTTTAGACTGAAATTGATTCTCTGGTCCGTCTTCTTCATTATTCTTATCATTACGGTCTCACTCTGGTTACAAGAGAAGAAAAGGAGCAGTTTTCTAACCATCATTATAATAAATTTTAACAGATATTTAAAAAAAACCCCACACACCAGAATATTTTACAGAACTCTATGCCAAAATGCCACTCCTGTGAATGAGAGATTTTAGTCTAAGACAAAAGCTTGAAGAGAGCAGGTGAACATGGACGTATGAAGAGGAGCAGTGAGGAAACAAAAAATAGTAGAAGGCCTGTATGTTGTGACTACAGTGATTCTGTGATTCTGAAAATAGAGAAGGAAAACTGGGAAAAAGAGAGAGCAAAGACAATGACATTTGCAAAGACAGGCAGAGACTGATGTCTCTAAATGAAGTAGGATTTGATGAGCGAGAGGAGATTCTTCAAGGTGAGGGTGCATAGTGTATATGGAGAAATGGGACAAAAAGAATATTAAGAAAGGAATGATGTGGACAAAGTCATTACCAAGTTTTCTGGGAGGCACCACTGCCTCCTGATGCATGCTCCTCACTCCAGAGAACTCTTCTGGTAGGAGGCAGGGCAGAGGAAATATCTGTCTCGCTAAAGTATAAGACAAGAATGGAAAAATGCACGCTTCAGAATTTCTGTGACACAGAGGCCTTATGGTGTCTGGGTTATTTCTAGAGTACCAGAAAACCACAGGGCTAGAAATTATGACAGAGCTTCTTTTGTAATTGCTGGGGAAACATCCCACCCGCTTGTTGTCCCCAGGGGACATTCTGGATTCAAAGACTGGCAAACCATGCTGAGTAACTTGTTTTGCATGAAGAATAGCCACCTGGCATCCCTGGAGGTACTGACAATAGGATGATTCAGCAAAAGAGAAAGGCATAGATGTGGGTGGTGTTCATGTAATTTCTCTGAAGAGCATCTACCTTAAATATGTCAGGTTCCATTTCTTGGAATAGTAGTAGGAAAGTGGGAGCTTAAATTTCTGTCTGGGTCTCTAGAGGCCCCAAAGATCAATGTTGAAAATTTGGACTTGGAAGCTTGAGTTCACTGAGCTCACTAGTCTCCTTTGAACCTGTCAGTGTTGTATCACTCCCAGACCTTTGTAAACCAGATTTCAGGGTTCAGCTGACCAACCACACACAGCATAGCCTGGCAGGATTAGCACGGTGTTAGTTTTCACCTTCTTTAAAATACAGAACAAATCGTTCATTGATTGAGCAAACAAGCAAACTGTTTTCTTTTGGCTGTTTCTCCTGCTGCCTGATGAAGCTCGTCTGTGGTGAAATAAATATTAGACATAAATTCCAGTAGAAGAAAACACATATTTTCTTAATAACTCTGCACATTTAGTCAAATTATTTAAAATGTTCCAGATGCTTAATCTGTTGCTAATTTGCTCATTCTTATTTGGATGTAAATGCAATTGCCTTTTTTTTCTGAAGGAACATTTCCATCATACTGTTCAAATGAATATATAGTCTTACCTCTGTTGTAATGCTGTAAGTTCATTTAAGCATTTCTACAAACATGAGAAAAATGGCATTGATGCATTTCGAGCAATAGTTGATGCAATTGTAATACCTCCATCTATCTGTAGTTGATGAACTTTGCACAGGGTGAATCCTATGAAGTATGTATGCAGTAGTACTATGATTTCGCAACAAAAGAAAGCAAAAGCACATGTAATGTGCATTTCCTCAGGACTTCAGGGAACTTGAATTAATTGTAGTAGATCCAGCTTTAGTTATCAGATGTATTTGGGGCAGGATCCTGCATTATCTTGCATAAAAGGACCAGAGAACAAGCTCCGAAAGTTGGAAAAAATACGTTTCTAACCTGAAACCATAGCCACTATTTAAACTCACTGACTTGAATATGTGTATGTGTGCACGTGTTTAGTTTGTGGAGCTTGATGGGAAGGCTTAGTGCTCTTAAACCCTCTATATATAACCATCATCTCCTTCGCGTCTATCCTGTGGTTCCTAGTCATGGACTAGTGAAAAACTGTGGGTTGAAGGGAGAATTCAGCTCCCTCAAAAAGAAGAAGAAGGAAGGGAAGCTTACTTAGCAGACACAACTTCTAAAGCAGGAGCTGATGTGTGAGACATCACACATTCCTTTTATTCCTGCAGCCAAAGCCAGATAACGAAATCTTGTGAGACTGCTAATTTGGATAGACTGTAGCTTGTTGGGCTGATATTACTAGTTCTGGAACCCTGAATAGTCATGATTATGTTCAGGACATGGAGCTCTGAGGCCTCTGAGAAATCATTTCATGAGTCATGTCAAGGTTACAAGACTGTGTAGACTTAGCTCTTACAGGTTTTGGCCTGATATCAAGTACAAGATGCCTTAGATAATTGATTCAAAATCTTGGGTTATTGGAAGGCATATTTTTCTGCCTGTAAGGTCTACAGGTCATCTCTCCTTACTTTGTTAGTGTCAAGAACACAAGTTATATGTCTGTTGACTCAGGAAGTCACAATTCCCAGCTGAAGGCCAAGGGACAGACCACGGTTGCATTTTGTTACTTATGTCATGCGAAGATAGAAGATTTCACTGGGAATGTGTGAATTAGTATCTCTGCTGGGGTGCTCTGCTATGGTCAAGTGAAACTAGCTTTGCGAGGTGCTAGCTCAGCTTGTCTCTCTAGCTCCTTGGCTTTGTGCCAGGATGCCACCTGATACGAAGCCTGATATATCCGAATTTCCTGGTTATAGACTTCTGTGAAGTAATCACAGAATCACAGAATGTTAGGGATTGGAAGGGACCTCAAAGGATCATCAAGTCCAATCCCCCTGCCAGAGCAGGAACCTAAATGACATCACACAGGAAGGTGTCCAGGCGGGTCTTGAATGTCTCCAGAGAAGGAGAATCCACAACCTCCCTGGGCAGCCTGTTCCAGTGCTCTGTCACCCTTACTGTAAAGAAGTTCCTTCTAGAGTTTAAGCGGAACCTCCTGTGTTCCAGCTTGCACCCATTACCCCTTGTCCTGTCATTGGGCATCACTGAGAAGAGCCTGGCTCCATCCTTGTGACATTCGCCCTTAACATATTTATAAACGTTAATGAGGTCTCCCCTCAATCTCCTCTTCTCCAAGCTAAAGAGACCCAGCTCCCTCAGCCTTTCCTCATAAGGGAGATGCTCCACTCCCTTAATCATCTTGGTGGCTCTGTGCTGGACTCTCTCTAGCAGTTNGTCAAGCACGACTTCCCCTTGGTGAAGCCATGTTGACTGCCCCTAATGACCCTCTTATCCTTGATATGCCTTAAGATGGCACCAAGGATAAGTCGTTCCATCACCTTCCCAGGGATGGAGGTGAGGCTGACCGGTCTGTAGTTACCCGGGTCCTCCTTCTTGCCCTTTTTGAAGACTGGAGTGACATTGGCCTTCTTCCAGTCCTCAGGCACCTCTCCTGTTTCCCACGACTTAGCAAAGATGATGGAGAGTGGTCTAGCAATGTCCTCAGTCATATAATAAATACTCTCTTTCATTTAATAAGAAGCATGTCTTCAGTGGTTAGTGTTCCCTTGAAATGACACTAAGGATGTTGTATTTGCTCAGATAAGTTAGCGTGTGGATACGTGATGAGAGAATCTCTTATTTACATATGATGGTACCTCTGTTCACACCCTATCAGTGTAATTTGAAGAAAACAGATAAGATTTATGTCCCCTAGTGAGACCATATCTGGAGTATTGTGTTCACTTCTGGTGTTCCCTGTTCAAGAGGGACAGATTGATACTGGAGAGAGTCCAACAGAGGGCTACAAAGACGGTTAAGGGACTAGAACATCTGTCTTATGAGGAAAGACTGAAAGACCTGGAATTGTTTAGTCTGGAGAAGAGAAGACTGAGAGGGGATCTTATTCATGTTTACAAATATCTGAACGGTTCTTGTCGAGTAGAAGGGGCCAGTCTCTTTTCAGTGGTGTAATAGGATGAGGGGCGATGGACACAAACTGGAACATAGAAAGTTCCACCTCAACATGAGAAAAAATTCCTTTACTGTGAGGGTGATGGAGCACTGGAACATGCTGCCCAGAGAGCTTGTAGAATCTCCTTCTTCAGAGACTTTCAAAACCCATCTGGATATGTCCCTGTATGGCCTGCCCTGGGTGATCCTGCTCTGGCAGGGGAGTTGGACTAGATGATCTCCAGAGATCTCTTCCAACACCTACCATTCTGTGATTCTATGATTTATCAGCAAATTATATATTTTCTGAAGAACAAGAAAAAGAAATAGAAAAAATTCTCAGTAGTTTAAATGAGTTTAAGACCACAAATACAGGCATCAGAGGAAAAAGAAAATAAAATGCAAGAATTAAGCTTAGAAGGAAAACCATGAAGACATCTACTTCCCTCACTGTGCTCCAAAGAAGGACCAACTATACCAAGTATCACATTTACCAGATGTTTCTTTAACCTGTTCTTAAAAATCTTCAGTAATAAAGATTCCACAGTCTTAGAAAACTTGTCTCAGGCTTTACCTATTCTTTTTGGAAGGACTGAAGGATTTACTGTTCCAAGTATTTTTTTCATGTCCAATCTAAGTCTTCCTGTCAATATTCTGTCTTTTTACCGATGTCAACAATAAACATGAAGACTGTTAATCTATTTCCTTCATATAAATTTCTTTTAAAATACTTTTTTTGCTTTAGTTTGGATATAATCTAATTTCATCTATTACCTAAGTTATATAATTTCACTAAATGAATCAATCCTGCAAAAAATCCATAATAACTGATTGAACTGAAACCACCAGAAAATTATAGAAAAGCATAGAGCCTTGATTTCAAAACTTCAAATCATGGAGAATTCCTCAGTATTTCTAGATGCCAAAGATCTTTTTTCCTCCTTCCCTTGTCTCTGCAGGTGTACCAGTGAACAATACTTGTTCTATCAAGAGTGAAAAACAAACATGCCCTCTGCCTTTTGAAAGAGGTCAGACAAGTAGAATGAAACACAAGTGTGAGGTCTCCACAGAAATTCTCTTTGCCCCTGTACTGCCTTTCCTCCCATTAACTCATGGTTGAATGAGAAGTTCAGAGACTGACTGTACTACACAATGGCACAATTTGGGGAAACTGTTTATTTGGTACTATTTTTGTGTGTGTGTGTATGTAATGATAATATGAAGCTCCGCCAATTCAGTGGATATCAGTCAGAGGTCTTGTTGCCTAAATGACAGGCTACTTATCTGAAACTTTTGTTGAAGTTTGATTATAACATAGAATTTAAATGTAAGATTCCATATCACTATAAATGCTTTGTGGTCTTTGGAATGTAGCTGAGACAGTGTCAGAATAGGAAGAGATGTAGATAAGCATTGTTTCTGTGGCAGTGTTATATTGTTCTGTCCTCTGTAGTAAGAACTCTGAGTTCTGCACAGGCCAGTGCAGTGGGTGGTGGTGGTGTCCCAGGATGCAAAAGACATTTCAGTAGTCAAAAAACACAGAAAGTGCATGGCAATAAAATGATGCACAAGAGACCTCCCTTGTAGCCTGGCCTCTGATTGGAAGGTGTCTATTGCTTCTGAGTATTTCTGTCCCTGTTCCCACAGCTGAGCTAAATGACCTAGTTTATGAATAATCTTAGCAACAGGATCTTGTCCACTTTACATGACAACACTGGAAGCTCAGAAAAACGGCTTCATAGAGAAATTTGAGAAAGTCTCTGAGGTGAAATGGAGCATCTTAAATCACCCTATTTGACTCTTGACTTTGTACAGAGGTTCTCTTGGTAGCCTCACCTCCAGCCATCTTGAAGATCCTTCTAGAGATAACACAGGCAGGGTCAGCTCAGGTCTGTATTCACCCAAGGCTATTTACATACCCATCCTAGCCTTGCTCTCTCCCATGGGTAAACAACTGCCATAAACACAGCCTCATCTCTTGCTACATGTGAATGCCAGAGGTTTTTTTAGCCTAATGCATTAGAAAGCTGATTTTTTTGAATGCCACTCACTTAGTTCACTCTGTGGAATTCAAGTGTGTTGAATTTGCTCCCATACAGATTGTGCATTCTTTAAAACGTTAATCTCTTTGCTACCCAAGTATTAATTGCCACTATTTCTATTTGCTCCAAATTAATTTTCATGCAGTAACTCATTACTTTCCAAGAATCTATTTAATATACCTTTTTTTTCCCCCCTGAGCATTATTATTATTGCTGTTTCTAATTATTTTCCAAGTTTTATCAGCCTTAACTTGTCCTACTTGAATCTCATTCTGTTTCATGCTTGTGTTTCTAACTTCTCAACAGCTCAGTATTTGTCTCTGTCCTTTTCACTCTTCACACCCCCTCCTAATTTAATGTCATCTGCAAGTTCAATTGGCATGACTTTCAGCACCATTGCTATATTAAATATAGGATAAACAGTATAATGCTTTTTAACTAGATACTACATCGCAGTTTCATATATGGATTGCTATTAGTTCCAACATTTTTCTGCTATGAGACTATGTAATTTTATGTTGTTGATATACCTACTGTATTTTTATTAACAATGGGAAAGAATCAGACAAGTATTTTCAAGAGAACGAAATGTTTCCCACTGTTTCCAATTTTGCCAGATTGTTTTATATTAATTCTGACTGAGACGTTTGAAGACAACTTTCAATAGATCTACATTTTCCTGCCAACTACTAACATAACTATCTCTTAAAGGAAAAAAAAAAAAAAAAAAAAAAGGGCAAATGATCTGTGGGATGCTAGTAGGAAGGAGCTCCCTGCAGATCTTTGTGTGTTTTCTATACAGTTTTAGCACATGTATACAACTTGAATAAATATTACCTAATACAGTCTAGTGTAGGGGTAGTAATAATTTCCCTGTTTGGAAGTCAGAAAGGATTTGGAATTAGAGTGGTAGGAACTTTTGCTATCCATCTTATGCTTATATCTGGGAGATCTATACAACTTTGCATGAAGTTGTTGGCTTACTGGAAAGCGTTTAAGGTGCGTTTGCTAAGGAGCACTGAGTATTGTACCTCATCAGAAGTGATTGCCAACTTTATAATATCAAAAAATGTACATAATTTACACAAGTAAATTTATTGTTGAATTCACATTTTGGAAAAATGAAAATTGATAAAAACACTGATGACTCCAATTCCCTGAGGTTACAGCTTTCAAAAGTCTAAGCATGATGCTAATAGTATCATAATGTATGTCTCTTGTTTCTCTTCCATCCCCTTTAACCTTTGATTTCTGGTTTTGCCTTCCAGTGTTGCAGTGATATCTTTTTCTTACTATCCTATACTCTTCCACTATTGTATCAGGTTTTGGGGAGAGCCTGTGTGTGTGTGAAGATACGGGAGTGTTATGAATATTTACTCAATATAAACTTCTTCCATAATCAGCCAAAAGTAATATTCTTTCTAGATGCAGGCTCAGACCAAGAACTAAATTAGACTCAGTCCTCCCTCTGCAAGTGCCCTTTTCTGCACTGACTGCAGAGGAAGCTGGTAACAATTCCTCCCGCTATACTGAAACAAGGCTTTGTGAGTACCTGCTCCCCGATACTGCTTCTGTCCATGTAGTACATCAAATGTCTCTGTTTACCACCTCCCAGTCCTTGTTCATTTTGTGTGCTCATGCTATAGTGACGTATACCTCGCATTGGTTAAAGAGATAAGGCAGAAATGGTACACCTATAAATTTCAGTCTAACTTTAAGCAGCCAGGTAGGATGATTCAACAGAAGAAAGTGTATGAGCAAGACTCTTGTACCTCTGAAATGTGTCCTTTTTGGAGCAGATATGGAGAGAGCTGAAGGCTGCTTTGCTCTTGTAGCCTTCCACATGCTTCCAGTCTTCCATTTGTTGACTGTATACCCAGAACTCTTCTCTCTGTGTCATCTACATATTATTATTAAAAGTTTGCCTTTGTAGATTGCGTTCTGCAATCAATCGTCAATATTTATAACATATTCAAAGTTTAGAATACAAACTTAATTGACATTTTATGGTTGGTAATAAATGCTCTGGAATCAAGGAAAGAGTCTAGCATAGCCACATTCTGTTTTAATTCTTTCCCTGCTTCTCAAGCATTTAATTACCAACTTTAAAATGTTACTAAAATTTACAACATTTCCCTCTGCTGTTGGTGTGATCATTAACAGTTTGTGTAAGCTAAATGAAATTCCAACCAAAGGAAACCGATAATGTGTTGCATGCCTTTTTCTCCCACTTTGTGTGGGGATAAGTGACTTCACATGGGCTAAGACAATGGAGAATCTGGTTTTAAGTGTGCATGCCAAAGCCTTGGGGTGAGATTCTGCTTCATTGAAGTCATTTGGGATTTTGTGATTGATTTTGCAGGAGCAAGAACTTCAGCTTAGATTCTTCAAGCTAGGACACTGACCCAGAGCTGGGTCAGGCAAGCTTCAAGGAAACATAGAAAGGACATCTTTCCTCAGAGTCTAGCCCTAAATGCCTCTCATCCAGAACTGAGGTCATATACTTAGTTAAACTTTTTATTTTCGCTCCCTTTGCGTTAAAGGAACTAATAGATGCAGTTTAGAAAAGTACCAAGACTATTAAATGTTGCTAAGAAACTCCCACATAAAGAATTGTAATTTGAGCTCTATAAATTGCAAAATTGCCAACTGGCTTAGTTCCACTGGGCCCAATTATTTATATTAAGTGTATAATGATGACCAAATGAGTGACTTTACAGATAAATTTCAGGTAAACTGTTATCTGTCTGAGAAAATAGACTTTAAGTTACAAAAGATAACATAATTTTGGACCTTTTTATATTCTAGGAAGAGATACTGCAAGCAATTGGATGTCTGATTGTGTAACTGACACCTTCTAAAAGGATTTACACAAAGAAGATAGTTCTATACTTTAAATAATTTACAGAGAGAAACTTTTAAAATCACTGCCAGTGTTAAAATGATACTGAATTATGGGAACTAGTAAAAGACCATTTTTTTTTTTTTACTGAAAAATTGTACTGGATAAATAGTTTTAGAATGTTCTCCATTTATTATTCCATTAACTTCTCCATCAGATATTCACCGTTTACACAAGGAAGTGTGAAACCAAGTTGACTATTAGGGTAATGGTGCCCTGGTTTTCAGGGTACAAACTGGTTGAAAATCCAGTTAACTCCAGGACAATATAAGGCAGTGAGTATTGCTGATAAATCTTTTCTTTTCTAAAGGCACTGTTTGAACCTCACCTTGTTCCCCCTTTGTTTAACATACCTGATAGTCCTGTGTCTGGGTGATATCAAAAGGTATTAAATTGATCTAGTCACCCAGATTAAAGTGGGCTCATATCTGGTTCAGAATGTGTCTTATTTATATAAGCAGATTTTAAAGCCATGTGTGGCATTTCATTACCTTCTTTGAGAAAGTTCGGGAGTTACACTAAAAAAAAACCAAAACAAAAAAAGACCAAAAAAAACCAACCAAAAATTGAGCAGGCAACAAGATATCCCTTCATGCCAGATACTTAGTTTGTGACGTTCTTACTTCAACAGATCTGTGTACCACAGTCAGTTTCTTTGGAAGTCCCGCAGATACCTAGGTGCATTTGTGTATCTGGCACTTTGCCTTCTCTGGATCAGACTTATTATGATTTATTAATCATCTACAAAGAGCATTGATAAACAATGAATATTTATGACTACAGATGTAATCGTATTGTTTGTGTAAATTACAGTGTTTTTCTGGTAATGTTCTGAATGGCTTCAAGTTTACATAAATAATTCATACTTGTAAAGCCATATGTTAAACTGTCATTGCAAAAAAAGAAGTGCTGCCAGTTTTCACTTGAACCGTATGTAAACATCAAGAAGTTGATTTTAAATAGTGATCTAAAGACTAAGCACCTTAATGCCATTTATACAATCATCATTGCAATATGCTACATTGCACTAGATGCATTAAGGTTGTATCAAAGGCAAAATAAGATTCAAATACAGCAAAGGAGTAATTTTTATTTCTCAATAAATGACAGTATTAAATTAAGCAAGTCTAGCTTTACAAATTTAAATTACAGTGACAGCAGACCTCCAGCCTTTTGTCATTATTTCTAAGTGAATACAGCAGCTTGAAATAATTCCTGGAAACAATTGCAAAAGGCATTAATATTTTATCTTTGAAAAGAAGGTAGTTTTCAGTCACATTGTCATATATGTACATGATTTTGAGATATTCTGTCTGCTTACCCTATAGCTAATATTTATCTCCTGATATAGTTAATTTAGGTACATACTCTTGCTGCAGGAGAAAATCAGTAAGAAATCTGTTTAGTGTGTTGTAGCTTACCTGTCTTCCAGCAGTACTGGCATACTTGGGTTAATGGCCACATTCACTATGCCTTGGAGAATTTTGATAATAGACTTCATCTATGAACTAAAGCTCACATCTCTGCTCTAATTTATTAATCAGAGCTAGTTTTTATCAAGCTATTCATTGCATGCATGCGATATACATATACATAACACACACATATTTAAGCATATGTGCATATATATGTTAGGTGGTGTATCTCTACACATATACAAATACATATGCACACAGTGAAAAAGTTCAGAATATAGTGTTAAGATTGGTAAGGAATAGAAAGTACTTGGATTGGTGGAACCTTTCGTCCATTCTGCCAGCACTTCTGTTGACAGAGAAGAGACTAGTGTCTTCTTTTTTTGCCAGGCTTTCTTGGGCTCCATGGATGGAAGTATGACCCTCACTGAACACAGTAACCATCATGTCGTATGTCTGGTGCTGTGGAGGGATTTGCACGCGTATAAAACGAGGCACAGACTTGACTACTAACATGTGCTTTCATAAGACTTGTTATGTGAAAGGCTGAGTGGCCCATGCCAGGGCTGTAGCTTTTGGGAGATCTGTTTCCAATCACATAGCAGGGGAAGAAACATGGCCGTGGGCTTGACTGATTGTTCCCATTCTAAGTGAGTGGTCTAAGCTAGCAGAAAAACCAAGAGGTGGCCTAATCACAGTTTGTAAGAACCTACTGCGAAAAGCAAAATTCTGCCAGCAGATGCTCTTAACTGATAAAGTTGCAGCTTAATGCCAAGACTGGAAGATTCAGATAGGCAAATTCTGCTTGGAAATAAGCTGTGCATTTTCAACAACTAGGAAAATTAGCAGTTGGAATGACCTAGTAAGGCTTGTGACTGACTATTCATCACAGAAATACTCAAGCTGTGATTAGAGGTTTCTCTAAAAAAAAAAAAAATATTAGTTATAAAACATTTGTTATCCTTATAGCAAAAATAATCTCAAGGAAGCTCTGTGGTTACAAGGGAGACCAAGACTGAATGGTTAACAATAACATTTGTTGGCCTTAAATTCCACTTATTTCCATGATCCTAGTACTGAGCTTTGCACACGCTTCTCACAGCTCTCAGTACTGCATTGCTTCCACAAATGATTTAGTGTGTCCATTAAGCTACACTGAAAGCTATCAGAGTGTATGTGCTATTCTGCAGATTTTGAAGACAACTAAAAGTTTTTAATTAAAGGTTTTGCAGTCCTTCAGCTGGCTCAAATGAGTCTTGGCAGTTTGTTTTCCATGTGCAAGCCTGAACATGGAGTGTTGCTCCCCATACAGAGCCATCTTTACTGTCAAAACACCCTTACTGCTTTCTAAGTGAGAAGAATAGAAAATGTTCTCTCTTTCGTTGGATCTTAACCCAAAAGCTTTCAGCTTCCATTTTAGTGTGAAGGCAGAACTCTTAGGGACAGATTGAGACTGGAATAGACACAGGCATTGGCAAATGCCCAGGATGGCAGCAGTGTTGTCTTTCTTCTCAGAAGTTTGTGGGGTAGTGGTCCCTTACACAGGCTGAAACAGTCCCATGGACTTGTCCAAAGAGTTTCTTAGCTCTAAATACTACCGTGGGCCACTGCAAGATCCCAGAAAAGCTGAAGTGCCTTGATTGTGCTTCCTTCTGTCTTTCCAAACTGCCTGTGCTGCAGGCTCTTGACTTCTTTTAACCTCCAAATAGCTTTGAATTATTCTTTTCTCTTTGCCTTTTTCTTATTTCATGCCCAAAGTAAAGTTATAGGGAGTCTTTATTTCAGAAGAAGCTCCTTTCATTCTTTGTCTTGAGCCTGAAATGCACGTGCAATATTTTGGATATTAAGCAAATATGGAAGAGTTGTATTTGATAACATTCTTATTTCTAGATACTTGTTTGGACAGCACAGTTTTTGCACAAACTAAATCTTTTGTTTCTGCTAAGGAAAATTCAGTTATAAAACTGACATTTACTTGTTTGATGCTTCCTGGGCATACTTAGAGATGATCTTCTGGATTTTGTCATCAGAAATATAATTTTGCAGCTTTTTGCTGTTGCTAGCTATGAAAGACCTTAGGAAGCCAAGAGACAGTGTACTGGGTTCTGTTCTTCCCTGAGCATCTTTTACTAAGTTCCAGTCAATTATTACAGCTCTGTGCAAGTCTGGTGCAGTCATAGGGGTTGCTTAGGTGCAATGGTACTGAAGAGCCTGAATTTCACAACTGGATCTACAAAGGAGGATGTAGAAGAGAAAAAGTATTTGCTTTACTCCCCGAGTGCGGGTTGAGTTGGCATGGCTGACGGTTAGAAACACCTGCTTTGTGGAGGTGTTGTCTTGTGAGAAAATATAAATAAATAGCTGAAATACTTGTGATCTGAGCAAACTGGCTGTTGTTTAATTCAGAGAGAAACATAGAGCTGTTTTCACAAAGCCACTTGGTGCTGTCCAAGTGCAGGATATTTCTGTGTTTCCACAGCTTAGAGGCCCACCTGAGAATGTAGAGCTGCATGTTCAATCTTTGACATGTTAGGTAACTCATAAGGAAGTAAGTCATCCATCAAAACCTATATGGTGCTTAATTTTATATTTTTTTTTCTTTTATGATTTTTTTTTTCATTTTCTAAAGGAAAGAATTGCATTCTTGCATGGAACACATTCAACACCAGATTAAACATGAAAACAGGAATGCATCACTACACCCAGAACAACTTTTTCCTTCTGTATAATTGCAAATACATCACTGTATTTAAAGAAACTGAAAGAAAGATTTAAAAATGTGTCTTTTACTTTGTCTTGTTCACCACAAAAATATAGTGTCTTTCTTGAAGTTTCTATCTGCATATAAATATTTCCCTGCAATACAGTTTCTCTAGGGGAATATTCCACAGTGTAATATATCTGTCATTGAGATTGTTCTTCAAATGATCAGTTTCATCTTGTTACGTCAATAAATGCGTATGTCTCTTGGACTGCTCCAGAAAGATTCCCTGCCTGCTTGGCTGAGTTTTCATTAACCTTCAGGAAAGCTTTCCTCCTCCTGTCTAAAATCTAGACAATATTTTATAATGCACGTTATTCATTAGAATGGAGTATGTGTCCCGTCATATGAGAAATCTATGAATTAATTCCACTAACTTAGAATAAGCCACACTTGCTGCAGTGTGTAAATGTAATATTTTGATCTCAGACAAGGTGTTTCTGATACCTCACAGTACAGTCTTTTAGCGGCTAGATGGCACTATTGCCAGAGAGTAGAACCAGGTCCAAAAGGAAATACCAAGCAAATTTACAGATTTGGTTTTATTCGCAAAAGCCATACAACAGAAAGTAGCTTTCAGCTGCCTACTATATTCATTAAAATTTTAGAACTCAGTTTGTACCATTTATGCTAAATAACTCAGTTATATTTTTATCCAACTTTTTATTTCTTCTCATAATGGCATAGCAACTCAGGTGTGTTGTGCAAATGTCCCTTTGACTAAGTGCTACACAGAAAAAAAACCCATGGCAAAGTCACCTGAGGTTAAAGGAAGCACAGGCATTCAAGAGAAAGCTAACTAGATGATATGCTGATCTTCTTTCCACTTATCCTTTCCACCTGTCCTTTCACCTTCTCTCTCCTCTTCCCAATTTCCTCCTTTGTGTCATGCTTTGCAACAAAAGACTGGGAAAGCCCTGCCAAAGTGTATGTCACTCCACTGATCCTTGTTCAGTCTTCATTGCCACATTCAGTATTCAAAAGCAAATGTGATTTTCCTTATGTCGTTGCACCAACACCGTAGATGTACTGGGTGCTGGTGCCCAGGCACTGGCAGCAGTGGTTGCAGAGGTGGCTTCTATGAGGAGAGTTCAAGGCCACTCCAGTGAACCCACTGGAGCTGAGCACACTGGCAAGATGGTGGCCCCTCTAAGAAACCACACGTAAGAAAGGACAAAAGTCCTTGACCCCAAGTCAAGTTTGTTTTGCCCGTGATAGCGATTGGTAAGATATCTTTCCGTCTTTACCTCAATTCACAAACTTTTTCATCTTAATTTCTCCTCCCATCCCATTGAGGAGGGAGAGTGAGACAGCAGCTGGGTGGACATCTGTCAGCCAGCCAAGATCAAGCCACTACATGAAAAAGGAATATTTTTGTCCTGTTCAGTAAGGTAATTTTTTTTTTTTTTGAGGTGGTCCATGTTTCATTTAGTTATTCCCAGTAATAAATAGAAATTTTAAGAATCAGTTATACTTCTAAATCTTTATTCCAGGAACTTGTTTTATTGGACTCATCAGGTGTAAAGTGCTTTTGAAAATAAATTATTTATGTAAAACAAGTATTCAGGTGCTAAACCTAGGGCTTCCAAAATGACTAGTGATGCCAAATGTTTCTGTGTTCTTAACACACGTGCTGAGATTAAAGAGGACAAGCGCTCTAATAACCACAGTCCTTAAACTCTCATGAAATTGGGACTCTTAAATGTATTAATTCTAATGCACCTTATTGTCTAAAAATGTTAGCTTAGGAACAACAGCTTCTGATATGATCTCTAAAAGTATATGTCAATCAATGCTCAATTTTCCTAGTTTTTCTTCATGTCAGAATCATGGCTGATGTTTCAAAAAAAAGCAAGTGTCTTCCATCACCACAAATATTTTAAAAAAAAACCAACAGCCAAATATGGAAAACCTTAGTCACTTTGTCACTCAGGATTTGGTGAGTGTGATTCATATTCTGTGAAAGTTTGATCTTGATACTATGATTTCTTATTTTCCAAAATTCTCACTGCTATAGAGATTTTTGAAGTCATTTTCTTGGTCATTTTTGCCTCTTCCTGGCCCTTTTATATAAATCACAGTTTTCTCTTTCTACCTCAGTATGGTTGTAGAAGATTTTATTTCCTTTAACTGCTTTGTCTAGCATTAACTGATTCTGCTGTTTTGATTCTGTAGCATTTTTCCCCTAGTGAAATTGTTAGATATGATGTCCTTCAGGCCTTCTTGCAGTATAGTCACTTAGACCTTCTTTATGTCCAGTACAATTGCTGTGTGATAAAAGCACAAAGCATGAAATTATCTGCATCCGTGCTTTCACAGAAATGCTTTTTAAAGTAACCTTGCAGTTACATGATGGACTCCATTTATTTACTGTATGGAATATTTATGTGCTGCATACATTGGGCCAAATTATTGGTGCTTCTGCTTGGGTTTGCTATGGGCCAAGTCCTGCCAGCATTCTCCCACAGGAGAAATGCTTAACTCGTCTGTTAGAACAGCTGAGCTGAGAAGAGAGGACGATGAATGATACTACTTTCGACAGTGTTTGAGGCACCACCACAATGGCAATGAATGTGTAGACAGGATCATGTCTTTGGTCTAATTCCACATTCCACTCAACTCCATGAGCAAATTCGTGGCTGCATTTCTGCACTTGGAGTATTTACTGTACTCCTACTTTGGGAAAGACTTTTACAAAAACATAATGCGCTCAGATTTTTATTTGTATCTGAGGACAACTGTGCCTTAGAAATGGTTTATATGATACCTTTGACCTGAATACTAATCTGATTTAAATTCATTTAAATTCATAGTAACTCTGGGTTAAGCTCAGTGTAAGTGAAGGTGTACTAGTCCATGGGATGGTGGTTCACAGAAGTGCAAACAGCAGCTAGCTATGTGTCCTTAGCGTCCCTGAATATATAGTTTTAGTGTAACTCATATCAAATAATGACCTTATTATTATTTTGAGAAACCTATTTTTAGAGGAGGAAATCATATTTCTTATATAAATCCACTTTCAAAAATATGATTTAGATGTACATGTTGCTAGAGATGGAGTTAGTTTTGTAGGGGGGGAGTAAAAGTGTACTAGATTTCACAGGTCATAGAGAGAGCTTGCCTTTGTAATTTCTCTCTTCTGTAGATCAAGCACTAGGAGAAGGATTTGAATGTCTGAAAGAACTATTTTAAGGACCACATTAGGCTAAGGTAACCGTTAGTCAAAAAATCTGGGTTTAATGGTAGCAAACATTTTTTCATGATTTTTGTCTCAAGCACTACTCTTTTCAGATTTTACAAGAAGAAATTCAAAATAAGTGGTTGAATCTTGCTTTGCCTAAATGAGAATTAAAGTGAATCTCAGGGCTTTCTCTTGATACTATGAAATTTGGTAAAAGTTGAATACATTTTTTCAAATATTAAAGTCATAGTTACTTATGAGAGTTTCTGACTTTTGCAGACATTTTCTATGTGTTTTATTTACCCTCTTACTCTCCTTTCTCTTAAATTAAAGTCTTCTTTAAAATATCAGAATCTTAAATCTTATAATCATCTTTGAAATTGCACCATGAGTAGGGGAACTGAGAACATTTTTCAATAACACATCTTACTAACTCTAATATTTGTTACTGTACAGTTCTGTTAATATCTGATATTTTATCGCTGTGTTTTGTCACAGGATGAAAAGGAGAAGCTGACGTGGAGTGACCGTATGCCTGGATATGCAGCAAACCTTGGACTGATTTTATTTATGGTAATATAATCTGCATTTCTGTACATTTTTTAAATGTGAGAAACTGCAATGAGCATCTTGGGTGGAATTCTGAATTAAGGTCAACAAAGATGCTGAAAATCTGAAGAAAGCTAGGGTTATAATCTACAGTTTGTGAGAAATATATGTCCTACTACTAGGAAGACTCAGAGCTTAATCCTTACCTCCAGATAATCTTTTTTTTTCCAAATCTTGCTTATGAGAGGGCTGTTGCTGTAATGACAGCTGCTCGTTACTAGATGCTGTCTCTCTCATGGGATTTTTACTCCATCCTCAATTACCTGATGAAGGGAAGCCCAGTGTGCATTTGCTTGCGTGCGCGGTATTATGTCAGAATGATATTTAGAAGTGTTGATCTTACTGAGAAGGGGTCATACAGGTGAATTAAATCTGTTGCTGAGGAGTATGTGTCCAGCCACACGGTTGAGTCCCCGTCCCTGAAGGTATTTAAGAGCCGTGTAGATGTAATGCTTAGGGATAAGGTTTAGTCGAGGTGTTAGGTTAACAATTGGACTAGATGATCTTAAACATCTTTTCCAGTCTATGAAATTCTCTGATTCTGTGATTTGCTTTTTAGACAGAACCTCTGTTATCAGTTGAGACTTCTGTTAAAACAGAGCATACTGTGTATGACTAAGCATATAACCCTGATTTAGCTTTTACAAGTTATCCTTTTACTGACAAGGTGCTTATATGTGCCCTTGAATTTAACCACATGTTTAAATCTCCCCTAAGCACGAGCTTAAAGTGCTTTCCTGAGTCATAGCCTGTGTATTACACTCCCTGCTTACTGTAACATTGTCACGGTCCACTCAGTGGATGCGTGATGGTTTGTTTGCTGTGATCTCAAAGCGCAAAAATCAAGGCAACCACGCCAAGGGATTATGCTTCAATCAAACAGTGCAACTTTATTGTTTTTGCCCATAAAGCGGCACATGATAGACAGAAAGAATGACAGGGAAAGAAGAAAAGGTGAAGTTCTGGCCACCCCAGTTCAAAAAGGACAGGGAACTACTGGAGAGAATCCAGCACAGAGCCACTAAGCTTATTAAGGGAGTGGAACATCTCCCCTATGAGAAGAGGCTGAGGGAGCTGGGGCTCTTTAGCTTGGAGAAGAGGAGACTCAAGGGTGACCTCTAATGTTTATAAATATGTAAAGGGCCAGTGTCAGGAGGATGGAGCCAGGCTCTTCTTGGTGATGACCAATGACAGGACAAGGGACAATGGTTGCAAACTGGAGCATAGGAGGT
>VWZK01014797.1:0-19528 GCA_013396935.1 Baryphthengus martii
AGGTGGAATACTTGAAGGAAAGTAGCTGCTCCAGTTTAGAGTGAGCTGGGAAAGACTGGCTTGCACCCATGCTGGTAAATCTTCCTGGCATGCTACGAAGGGAGGCAGGATGTAGACTGTCACTGCAAATGGCCTCTGAAGTACTGCGAAGCTTGGCCACTGCCTAGAGATTCTATCAATGATGTTACACAGCATGGACCAAAAGCATAGAATCATAGAATGGTTTAGGTTGGAAGGGACCTCTGAAGGTCATCTAGTCCAACCCCCCTGCAGTGAGCAGAGACATCCTCAACTAGATCAGGTTGCTCAGGGCCTTGACGAGCCTCACCTTGAATATCTCCAGGGATGGGGCATCAACTATCTCCCTGAGCAACCTGTTCCAGTGCTTCACTACCATCATGGTAAAGAATTCATTCCTAACATGAAATCTAAATCTGCCCATCTCTAGTTTAAAACCATTGTCCCTCATCCTGTCACTACAGGCCTTTGTGAACAGTCCCTTTCCAGTCTTCCTGTAGGCCCTCTTCAGCTACTGGAAAGTCGCTATTAGATCACCCTGCAGCCTTCTCTTCTCCAGGCTGAACAACCCCAGCTCCCTCAGCCTGTCTTTGTAGGAGAGGTGTTCCAACCCCTTGATCATTTTCATGGCCTGCCTCTGGACTTGTTCTATCAGGTCCATGCCCTTTTCGTACTGAGGGTTCCAGAGCAGGGTGGCAGAATCACCTCTCGATCTGCTGGCCATGCATGTCCAGGACTGCTCCAGTACTTCAACCGTACAGATAGCTGATCTCTGTGAAGTCTACCATCACCTAGCAGGCGAGTACTGGTGAGGGTAGGGCCATGCTCCCAAAGCACAGCAAGGCACCAAGGCACGCGTGAAATGGCCGGGTGTGAAATGGCCACATAGCACCGCAATACTGAACACCACCAGGGTGCAGCCCCTCCACAGCTGACACACTAGACAGTGGCTGCAACAAAATCTACCTTCCCTTTGTTCCAAGGTAAGATTGCTGGGTCACTCAGTATACTTAAATGAAGATTTTATGTCTCTTTCACAGTTCTCTTAGCTCTCTATTTAGCCTTTGATTGTAACATTCACAAGGAGACATTACAGGATTTACTTTATACCTTCCTTTAGGTTCCTTTAGGTTGTCTGGGATGATTTTCATCCTCACTGATATTTTGAAGAACTTGATTCATTTGTTGAATTCCCACAAGCAGTTATAGAATGTATTCTCATGTTAGAACAGTTTAATTTACTGGTGTATTGATTTCCTGTTTATCAGTTGAGTGGAACAATAACAAGAATGAGAACATACCCCAGGTAATTTGCATCTCACTTAGCTGCCCAGATAACCGAAACACTGATTAGAATTTGTTGACTAATTTACAATGTATATGGTAATAAACTCTTCTCTACCTAAGAATTTCGGGTTTATAGTATATGTCATTCCAATTTTAGTATATTCAATACCAGTGCCATAAAGAATTAAATCTGTGCAGAATAAAGAACAAAGTACATTTTAGAATTTACTTTTTTAAACTTAACATTGTGAAGTTTTGCAAAATGTAACCCATTATCAATTATATGCTTGTGAGACTTTATCATAATTTTTTTTCATCCAAAATCTCAGAGGAATTATTAGTTTAAGTTTAAGAATTTATTCATGGAAGCATCAACAGAACTCTTCCTTTGACCTTCAGTACAGTACTAAAAAGCACCCAAAAATGTAAACGATTATCTTCTAGAAGAGTAAATATACAGCCAACTTTCTCTGAGATCTTTAAACATGCCTTTGTACATTTCTCAAAGTAATAATTAAATTATACTGCTCAGAATAACAGTAAGAGATAGGTATAGCATGAAATGGACCTTCCTCTTAAATGTGTCATGCTTTGGGCACAAGCAGCAGCCCAATAGCTGCCATCCTCTTCAAGGGTGATACTGTGGCCAAATATAAAGGCCAGGGACCTTTCACATTGGCTTCGTCTATAGCATTAACTGAAGATTAACTCTATTAAGTCCACTTTTTACTCAGGTTACTGTCTACACTGCTTAGGAGAAGCCGTCACTGGGATATCTGCTGGCATCCAGAGATCTAGCATGCCCAAAAGTCAGAGGAAGCTGGTTTTGAAGGTAGAGAGGTAAAGAGTGAGACAGCAAACAGGAATCTGATCATGCAGTTTGGAAAGACAGGGGTGGATAGTATGAGAACTGGGAAGGCTTGGAAATACTAATCAGATTTGGCTGGGATACGTAGTCTTTGAGTGAGAGAGGAGAAAGTCTATCCTTGTAAAAGCCATGCTACAGAATTGTGCATAGTCAGAAAGTTTTCTCACATCCATCTAGAGGCTCAGGTTTACTGGATAAAAAGCTTACCTGGCAGGGTGGAAATCCACTTTATTCTTTTGACTTTGCTATAGACTGCGCAATGCTAACCCCTTTAGCCGTACCTTAAATCTAAACTATGGCTTGCCACTTGCGGAACATCTCTGAAATTATGTATACAAAACATATCCAGTAATACCTAAACATATTACATCATAAACTGAGGCAAGGATATTTCATCCTAGCACACTACCAACACTACTACAGTGTTATCAACTACACAAAATGACCTATTATTTCGGTTGGAGTCATGTAAAAAGAATATGATAGAAAAGCTAGATTTTAGTTATGTGAGGGGAGCTAAAGATACATTTCAGAGTAGGTAAGACAAAAATATCTGTAAGAAAATTATTTATCTGGAAATAATTTAAGATGAGAATATACTGTTTTCAGCATATAACTTTAGGTTGTCTGACATCTCAGTACTGAATCTGAGCTATTCTCCAGGCTCCCTCTTTATAATGAGCAAAGACACTAGAGACACCTCCAGAGAGCAAGTCAGCCCAATCAACCAGGGCCCCTCAGGAGTCACTCAGAGTGAGCTACAGTATCAAATCTTAGGCAACTAGTTACTCAATCTCTGTTGCTAAGGTTGGGAAAACATGTATTGCATACTAAATCTTTAACAATATGTATATATGCTGGCCTGGATGTAAGTGAGTTTGCTCAATTTGCCAGGCATGTGTCGAACTTTAAATCGTTACTTAACTGTTCCAAGCTCTCTTTTCACTGCAAAATCCCAGGATGGGATACGTGTTTTCCAAACACTAGCAATTTAGAGGTTAAATAGCTGAAGAAAAACAAGCGTTGAAAAAGCAGGGGCAGGGGTCAGTATATTCTGCAGGCACAGTATGAAAAATTAAATCTTACTAAATCTCAGCAAATATGAAAGAAAATGGTTAAGCAGCTTAGGGAACATGGCTAAATTCCACTGATTAGGAATGACACATCGATGTTTGAGAATTGCTTCCTTTGGGCCACCTGCCATGATGACTGGCTTAGAAAGGTTTAAATCACAAATGAGTTTGGTAATTACTTGGATTGGCTAGCACAATGTGAAGCAAATGTAAGGTTAACTGACATTGGAGTGGAGAATGTTTGATTTAGAAACAAATGACAAAATTTCCATGTTGTTCCAGTTGTTTTTCTCTTTTACTGAACTGATGAACAGTAAACTAAATAAACAAAGGTAAAAACGTTTTTTTTCCTGCTCAAGTACCAACTTAAGTTTTCAAAGGAAAAGCAATGATAGACTAAAATGGTACTTTTGCAAGTAATTTTGTCCTAGGGATATTTGTCAGCAGTGAGGTAAGAGTCTCCCAATGCATGAGTTTGCTTGGTTTTAATTAGAGCTACTTACCTTCTTCTCAATCACTCACAGAACCACAGAATGTTAGGGGCTGGAAGGGACCTNTGCTGGCCACGCTCCTTCTAATGCATCCCAGGATGCCATTGGCCTTCCTGGCTGCGAGGGCGCATTGAAATTGTCAATGAAATTGTCAATATTTACAGACTTGCAGAAGGCCCAAATTTGAATCTGTAACAACAGTGTTCTAACATTCTACATTCTAACATTTGTTTAATAATGAAAATAACATTGAAATAGCATGCTCTCTGCCAGAAGATGCTACAGGCTATTTGGTAAACAGTATTAATTTGTCGCACGGAGTCACTGATGATTGCTTAATAGCACTGCATTATGAAATTCCTCAAAAAAACTACATACTAGTTCAAAATTTTCTCTCAAAAAGATGTCATCTTTTCCAAGCAGCTAAAGCTGAGAAGTCAGGCATTTTTTTTTAATAAAACTTATATTGTAGGTATGTTGTTTTTCCTTAGTGCAGATACCAGCCTGCTGTCCGTATCAGCAGTCGGCCTTGTTATCCCTCCACAGACCTCACTGGAGGTCCTTTCCTCTACAGTTCTGGCCCTCCTGCAGCTGCCAGCCATGCTGTCTTTCCCCAGCAGTGACATGAAGAACAAGGGTAAGTGAAATGGGAAAGTGAAGAGGATCGTTCATGTGGTTTCTGCCATGAAGCAATACACTAAGGGATTGAAGTTCTCCATATCCTGCAAAACATTAAGTTTTTTTTCCAACTCCAAGGAAGAAGCCCAGCCCCTCTTGACTTCTATCTCAGTCTTCTATACCAAAAGGAACAAAAGGTAAAGGACAAAGAACTGAGGTGAGTGCAAAACAGGAAGGAAAAGGACAAGAGAACTACCTGAATAGTAACCTTAAAAAACTTGGGCTTTGAAAGTGTTACAAAAATTTGATCAAAACTATCAAATGTTAAAGTTGTCAGAAAATGTCAAAATCTGAAAAAAAAACCCAACACCAAAAAAACCCCACTAAAATACAAGAAAAAAATCTCTTTAGAGCAATTACAAAAGCTTTTCTCAATTTATTTTGAAAATTTCTAGTTTTAGAAGTCTGAAATTAATGGCATGTGGAATTCTTTAACCAGTAGTTTGTTTTTTTTCTTGGAAATGTAAGGTCAGAGTCCCACGAGCTGATGCTCAAATGTATCTACTACACGTACATCCTGCAGAAGAAAGAGGAAACGCTCTTTATTCTGCCCTGAAAATAAATACAAACTCCAGTTGGACCAAAGCTCACTATGCTTCATTAATCCAATCCTGTTTCTGTCCTGATCAAAAAAACTTTCTTTTTTTTTTTTGTGTAGGAGCACTGTATTTTCCAGTGTTCCCAAAAAGAAAACAAAAAGCCATTGTGGTCATATGCTGCCTATATTCTTGAGCAGAAGGAAGCTAAATACAGTTATTCAAAGCTCTTCATAGCTTTAAAGGAACTATAGATGAAAAGTAGATTACCATTTAATGTTCTACATGAAAACTTGTTATTATCAATAATTTACTTTCTCTCTCCATTTTGTATTGACCAAAAGAGTTTTCTCTCTAAGCTTTTGTTCTAATGTTCACATGTTTTCCAAAATGAGTGCACTCCGTATAGACAGAGAAAATAAAAGGTAAGGTATCCAGATGTCTTGCTGGTCTCTAGAGTGATAAACAGAAAAAAATCATTGTATTTAATCTGCATTAAGTATTTCAGTCCAACTACAGGGTTATTAATAATTAACCTTGCATGTCAACTCCTGTTCTATGGACTGCTGATTTTGTAAATTCACGTTCACATTGAAAGGATTAAAAGCATAGTTTAGCAGATTACAGTGCATTATCAGAGTGGGCAATTACTTTGGTCTGATTCAATTATATTTCTTATTCCTGATATAAGCATACAAAATACCAGCTCAAGAAGAACAGGGCTGAAAACTCTTTGTAGTGCACCCAACACTTTTAAACAGAAACAATAAAAATAGATGTTTGCACGTTGGGTATACGAAGACTGAAGATACCTGTATTCCATCCTACTAAGTTTGTGTTCATATAATCCCCTTTTTATATCACCCATAGGCAGCTGTGAACGCTGCACTTATATAAAGATTCAAGTTAAAATAAATGTGATTTCATGAATTAATACACCCAGCACACTAACAGAAACCACAGAAGAAAATGAAATCTATCATTTGGCTGGCTGCAGCTGTATGTTTAAGAGTTAATTCAGAGAAGATATTCCTGTTGCATGAAGTACCTTACAAATATATCCCTATCAGTAAGTCTCTAAGGCCTGTATGAAAATAACCCTACAACTGCATGAGTAAACCTGATAATGTCATTGTACGATAGCAGAAGCTCAGAAAATTCCAGGAAAGTATCCTTAGGGAATCAGTGAAAAGGGAGAAGCTTGCAAAAGCAATTGATTACAGAGCCTGGAGCCTTGTCAAGGTCATTAGACTGAATTTTGGTATATGAAAATTTTCTTCAAATCACTGACCCTCATCCATCAAGGAAGGATAACAGCAAAGCGAAATCAGATCAGCCTTATGTAACTTCAATCCCTGCTAGGTCCACTTTAAGGGAATGAGAAATCTGTACCCGGTAGACTCTCCAGTACCCCAAGCAGGCCTTGAGAACTGTTGTCCTTTGTCTTCGACACTGAGTCTCAGCAAATGCCATCAGTTCACTTTCCTTATCACATTTAATTCCTGCAGCACGCTACCTGCTCTGTAACAATTTCTCCAATCTTCTGAATCTTTCTAGTGTTAAGGAAAACCTCCAGTGAAAACTACATCATCAGTGTTTCCAAGAAGAGATAATTGCTATACTTCACATCACTATAGTTACATTAATAACACCAACTAGAAAGGGCCAAGACAGGCCAGAGCAGCACCCCACCATCGTCCATAAGCGGTTAGTGTGCTTTTGTCTCAGGTGAACTGGACTTTCCTAGATAATGTCCAAGAACAGTTTTGGGAATATGGGCAAGAGTCTGCTCCCTGCATGTGATTTGATTGCACCCAGCCTGCTCTTAGACATGAGGGATGTTAATGGGGTTTAGTAGTATGAAGACAAATCACACCATGCTAGAAGACCAAGGCAGTTGAGGACAATCTTTAGCAATTTTCTTTACCAGATAGGGCAGACAGCTACCTTTTCTTCACACCTTGCCACACTGTCCAAAGTATGGGCATTAGAAATAGGCATTCTCAAAAAAAAAAAAAAAAAAAGAAAAGAAAAAATATCATATTCTGAACGTTGTTAGCCCAAAGTTTAAAACCTTGTAATATACAGCTAAGCCTTATAATGTACTGCATGATCTTCTTTAAGAGGCTGAAACAGTTGCAGAGAAGAGCAAGTGATCTACTGACAGCTAGTGAATTTATGCTTTTCAACACCAGTGGTGGGAGTTGGCTGCTGCAGTGGAAGAACAGAAGTTTGGCTCCAGCGTTTTGATACAAACTTCCCTCATTTCCTTTGTTTAGGCTTTTGCTCAGAGTATTTAAAAACAAAGATGAGAAGCATATAAACAAAGGTTTAAAATTTAATTTATCACCCAGACTAGAAACAGTCACAGGACACGTGCTTCTGGATTTCTCTATGTGATGATGCACATCCTCCTGGTACAGAAAGGGGTAAAAGAACATCTAGCATGTGCCTTAAAAATCAGCACTAGTGCTGAATAATAGTTTTACCTCATAGCTAGCTTCAGCAACCATAACTTGAGATGCTGCAATATTATATAAGCTCAATTAGAAATTTATTCAATACTTACTGGTGGTCCCAGGGGTCCTGTTGGACCTGCTTCACCCTCTGGCCCTTGTTCACCCTATTTTGGGGATATGACATGCGCAACAAATTTGAAAAGTGATATTTTGCACAATGCAAAGCTTCGCATTTTTCTAGATCTTTTGAATAAGATTAATGATCTTACCCGTTTACCAGAATTTCCCATCAAACCTGGCACCCCAGGAGGACCTCTACTGCCCTGTTGGACAAGCCATGACAAATATTAGCCAAGTCAATGGTTTACTTTTCTATTTTAAAATAAAAAAATAAAGAATCAATAAGGTTACAAAAATAATTAAACAAATAAAGAAAAATCAGTCTGTACTCATTTTTTAACATCCATCTTAACTTTGGTTTTCATTTAACTTTTACCTAATTCCTTCTAATTGTTCAAGAGTCAGATTTCAGTTCTTTTGTTCTTTACATACTGGCAAATACCAAAGAGACTTGATTGCTGCTTTCAAATCACAGGACAGTATCATTCCATGTAATTTCAGAAGAAATCCACATCTCAATCTAGTTTCCTTTTCAATTATTCAAAACTGAATTCAAACATTATTGTCTGAAACATTCCATAGTCTCAATCATACAATACTTTTTTTAGTTTAACTGGAATTGATGCTTCAGTTTGATGGTACATGAATAGAGATTACTATTTCTGTGATTTAATCAATTTAGGACAGCTATAGATATTATTCTTATTACAAGATCCCTCAACTGTCGTGAGGTACTCATGTCATATGTGTCCTCTAGCAAAGACTTCCACAAATTTAAAAGGAAATGGTCTGTTTAAAGGTATTATTCGATGCCTGGAGTCATGGAAATCACTTCATGTAGAAAAAGAATCACAAAAAAGCACAAGATTAGAGCTGATAAAAGAATATATTTAATTCTTTCAGCAAAAGACTTGTGTCTTACCAGCATAAAAAGTTAGTATAATTTAAACAAATACTTGAGAATTTGATAAGCACAAATATAGTATTATAAGAAATTCAATATTCAAGATGATTTACCTTTGGGCCAGGAATGCCTTTCACACCTGGAGATCCTGGTAAACCCTGAAAGAAATAACATTTACAGCATTTATTTTTTGTTAAGGGGATTGGAAATGGTAGTTAAAATCATCTTTCTCACGTTAGGGTATTTCTAGTCCTTTTACTTGATATTGAAGCACTTTTACCCAATAACAGACCAAGCTTCAATTCTTTCTGTGTATTATTCCCACTTCATAAATCGGCAAAGGGAACATGGAAATGTGAGAAGTTGGGGCTTTTTCTGGCTTAGACTAGAAATATGTTCTCAGTCCCAGTATTCTGAAAGTAGATAGCTTAACAGATACTTCTTGGATGTATTTCATCTCCTCCTCACTTCTGTGAAACGCTTATAGCAAGTAGGCTTTTACCAAATTTTCTTCCAAGCTTAAGAGCTCACTTTGTAATACGTATATTTACTTCCAGTTCTGTTTTAATGCAGGTCTTCCACTATATCCTCACAACAACTGCTCTTACAGCAGAGTGTTTCAGGGCAGTTTCTATTTAGTTTTTGATAGCTAGCATAGTTTTCAAAATTATTCAGCTAATGTGCAAGGATTACCTTCTAAAAGAGTCCGTAAAGCACTACTGATTCCCTATCACTTCACCACAGAGGATACACTAAAAATCTCACCCCCTCTCCTGCAGAAATAATCATGAGTGTGATGCATTCCAGATGTTCTGAGGCAGCAGAGCACCAAAAGGAGATGACTGTTCATCTAAGATACATTAGACTAGTCGGTTGGCTCTTCCAGCTCACTCTGGGAATACGTTTGGGCCTAGTCAACACAATGAGACCAGTTCTAATTGTGAGGTTACACCATAACATCCACAGGGGCTCAGGTATGCAAAACCCAAAAAGAATTGCATACTGGCCACAAACATTTTGTAAGACTGAGTTCCTCGCTACGGTACCATGAGGAGTTTTAGTCTTATGTGCAAAAGTTTTAGATAGCAGAATTTCCTTGAGTTACACTCTTCCTGGGCCTTTTGCTTAGGTTTTCACCTATATTTCTCCAACATCAGCATCAAACTAACCTGTATATGGCCTTTCTATGGTTTGAACTGAGCCTAACTCTCAAAGGTCAAATACCCGGTACTTACTGGCAGTCCCTGAAGCCCTGCATCACCTGGAGCTCCAGGTTTTCCTGGTTCACCCTGAAAAACATTTTCAGTAGTAATTTATGCAAATCAAACAGAAGGGAAAATTTTATTTCTGGAACACAGAGCTGGAGTGCTTTTGGATCTGTAGGAAGGGAACGTTCATTCAATTACCCTAATAACATGCTTAAAGCCACAGGCAGCAGCACAGTAAAAAGCTACAAGTGAGTGAACAAATCTAGGGCACTATCAAAGCTCAAATAAGTGCCAACCGTGCCTTACTTTTGCTCCAGGCATTCCAGGAATCCCTTCCCGACCATCGACTCCTGGTAAGCCCTTGAAAGAACAAAAAAAAGAAAGAAAAAAAGCTATTGTTGAAGAGATTTCACTCACTCTAATATACAAATTAACATGACATGAAGGAAATGAAAAAATGTAATATACATACAGACTCTCCTTTAGGCCCAGGGAGACCATTTATTCCTCTTGTACCTTGAGGGCCCTAAGAATAACAATAACTTTTTAAAATCAAAATAAACACATTGAAATGACAAATGCAAAGATTGTCAACACACGCTCACTCAGCTATGCATCAGAGTACCAATTATCCTGTATGTTTAGAAGCTGTTGGTTATCATTAACCAATGTTTGCAAGTCAAGACAAGTCAAAATGTGTCTGTGCTCACCCTTTCTCCCTTTGGGCCTGTCTCTCCCAGTGGACCTCTCTGTCCTTGATCTCCCTACAAGATAAAAAATTATTTTAGCAATAAAACCAGATAAACTTACTTGCATTTATTAGCTAAAATCTCCAGTAAATCAACAGTACAATTCACACTCGGTTAAAGCAAATACCTTAAATTCACACTGTATTTAAAAATGCACTTTCTTAAAACTGCAGCTGACAGCTACCTGCCCTGTGCAGGTCTTGTTCTAATTAAACTAGAAAGCATTAATTAAAATCTGAAAAATCTCAAGCCACCCTAATGCAGCATTAGCATTCAAAATGAAGAGGTAACAATAACATACTAAGCGGCCTAAAATCTGTTTATCTACCCCATAATTCCTTGGCGACAGTAAGAGATTCTGGACTTGATATAACAGTGATGTCATTTTTTTCATTGGGGAAATAATGGAATTGCATAAATCAGAGGCTTTTCTGATTCATACTCACAAGGTTTCAAGACTCAGTATCTAACTGAGTACACCCTGGGAAGTGTTTGGCTAACACACACTCTACTTACCGGTGCACCAGGAAGACCTTGTGGACCAGGCTCACCATCAAGCCCACGAGCTCCCTAAAAAACAAGTAGATAATACAGGACATGAAAACGAAGTACTGAAACTCTAACAATTTATGATCCTTCCTGGTTTGCTGGAAGCTGCAAACTCTCTACAGCTGAGGGAGTTTTTTATAGCTCTAATTTAAAAACAAACAAACAAACAAACACACCAAACCACAAAGATATCTTGGCAGCCTTTTTATTTGTTTAAATCAATCCGGGGGTTTTGTGGTCTTATGGAACCAAATATTTTTTAATTATGGTAAAATACCATTCAAAAAATGACATTCAGTTCATTCTCTAAAGATGTCATATCAGACAGGATGTAGACCTTTCCATGCTACTTCAGAAATGTGTCTTCCGTAATGATACTTATCTTTCAGCACGTAATAGTATCAAAATGTGATCAGAAATCAACAAATGCAGCTCAGCTATTTTTATAACATTTCAAGGAAATCACGTAATGTTACTTTGTAAATAATTTTGAATGGAGAGGAAAAAAAGCTTTCGAAAAGATTTACGAAGAATAAGGAACTCCTTTGTCAAATAGATCTAGTAAATATTTCAAATAGACAAAACAGCACAAAAGCTTGGGCAAATATCTGTGAAGAATTACAAGACACAAAGAAGGCCAGGAAAGCAAATTAAGATAGTAATAGCTTTGCAAATGTGTTCAAGAGGTTAGGAAGGATCACTCATGAGAAGATCCATAACCAAGACAAATTTGATGTTGTTTCTGAACATAGACAATCACAAAATAAAGTTTCAATGATTTCATTCTGGAGAAGGACAATGGCATGATTGCTACTTTTTACTCCTTCCAGAAATTCTTACCCTATAGATCTGACAAGATGATAAGAATAGAAATGTAACAGTCAGTTTTGAAATAACAGTTAGAAATACTTTGATGAACAGCAGGAAAATTACCCAGCAAAGTCAGAGCCCATATAAACATGAATTCCACTGGCAGCAATTTAAAACATAAAAGATACAAGAGACAGAAAGAAGGGAAAAAGAACAAACTTTCAATAGAAAAAACTGTCAAAAAGTGGGACAGTGTAAGCAAAAAGCTTCAGGAAGATGCAAATCACTGGAGAGACTACTTAATAAATAAATTTAAGCTTTAAATAAAACATGTTCTATAACTGCTATAACTTGCTATCTTGCTAACTACATACTTGCACACCTGTCAAATTACTATAAATCCAGGGATCAGAGGGAAAGGTGTGAAGAGCACCTGTACTTCATTAATCAGAAGGACCAAGCTGCCTTTCTTCCTAACCAGAAGTACACTAGCTATGGAAATAGAGCTGGCAGAAGGCAGAAAATGTTGGGGGGAGGGAGGGAAGAGGAAATTTAAATAAGCTTTAAATACATGCAGAAATGTTCATTGCTTTTTTTTGTTTTCATGTCATTTTATGGAAAGAAAGGTTAGTACTCACTTTGGTACCTTTAGGTCCCATTATACCGGTTATACCTCTGATACCTAGGATGCCCTGAAAAAGAAACGTGTATTCAAATCAGGCTTACATCTTTGCATCAGAACTGTCCTAGGTTTTAGACAGAAGACTCAGAGTTCTATATGCTTTCTTTATTTTTATTTACTATTTTCTTGGTATAAAAGGAGAAATCCAGTTACTTCTGTAATGGAATATCTAAATTTTATGGTAATTTGATACTTTACTAACTTAAGACTTTTTAAAAGAATAACAAAACTATCAGGTTGAATTATACAATGACAAATATGCCTTAAGAATTAAAAAAAAAAACCATTGATTTCTCTTGAAACATTCTCCCTGTGCAGCCTGTGTGAGAGGAACATATGAAGGCCAGATTCGTGAAAGTGCTAAATTATTTTAAGTGAGGTACAGGACAGATACAGGAGAAAGGTGCCATCAGATTTTATAGAACTCTAGAGGCAGACAAAATTGGGCAAGGTTTTTGAGAATGCGAGCACTAAATTTATATGCCTACCATACCCGAGACACTGGACTGAGTAGGAATCTTGGTGCACCTGGAGGTATCATAACTATCATCACATCCCTTCAAAATACATTCTCATGGGAAATTTAGCTTCAATTTTTCCCTCTTCCTCAGAGACCGAAACTACATCACATGTTTCTCTCTGCAGAAAGACCAAACCCTCAGCCGCAACGTATTTGTCCTGTAGCAAAAAGATGCACTAAACTGTGTCCATGAAACAGCTTCAGGCACTTTAAGGCAGCTTGAGCAAATGTACTCCTTGACTAGACTCTAAATGGGAAGCCTTTTCACTTGCTCCTAGCAAAGTTAGATGGAATCTTGCACAGAACATTTAAAGCTTTTTCAGCCCAAAATACGAGAAAAAATATGACAATGCAACAGCAACTACAGCAACCCAACAAGGCAGACAGACACAGCCTAATTTTTGTTCCAAGATCAGATGGAAGCAGGTACATTGCAGTACCTGCTACTTTCTACCAGAAGCAACGCCTCTCCCAGAGGTGGGTATTTTATGAAAGTCTTTCTGCCAATGCATTACATGAAAGAATTGGATTGCACGTGCTGCTGTGGAGGCCTGATCCTAATCACTTTGTGGATGTGAGCCTTACAGTCATTTATGTAAGAAACACATAAGAAAATATAAGAGTCTACAGCCTCTCAGTCTGTGCCTCTAAAGCAGTGCCTATTTGACATCACTTTCTGCATGTTACGAATCCCACATTTTAATAAGAAACAATTATTTAAAAGCTTGTTTGTAAGTTCATCAACTGACAAAACAAGGAAGTGGAATGAGTAATGCATTCAGGAAAAAAAAAAGGGGGGGGCAAGAAAAGTCAATCTCCAAATGTTTTTTACTTCTACTGTGTTATTTTGCAGGGATTGAAGAACTTTACCAAACTGAGTTAGATGAATTGGTCCCCACAGGCCCCTCAGGCAGCAGAAGCTGCATCTTACACAAATACTTTCTCTGCACCAGGGATACTGTTATCAACATTACACAAAAGAAGGATTATACCCTTTCCTTTACTTAATCTCTGTTCTTTCTTTATCTTTCTCTAGTCCTATTGTCGTCTTATGCTCAACGAGAATTCTGTAATTTAAGATTTGGATGTCATACGCATCAAGGTAAGCTCCTGTATAATATCACACCTGGACACAAATGGCATTTAAGAAAGAGCTTCACATCTAGGAAAAAAAAGCATAAGACCCCCATCAGAAAACAAACTACAGAAATCATATGTGCTATATCTATCTCTCTTACTTAGAATAACCCCTTTATTCTGTTCCCTGTTGCCTGCTCAGATGTCATAATGATAAGAAATCACAAGGAAACAAGCTGAGGAGGTATGTGCCAGAAGAAAGCAGTGAAGTGAGGCAGGATAAGAAAATAATTCCAAAAGCTGTGATTCAAGGATACTTCTTTGGCAAAAAACACAAAACCTTAAGGAAAAAAAGAAAACCACATAAAACACACCCCTGTGTTCTTCTATGGCTGCTACTTCATCCTCAGGTGTTAGCTAAGTCTGAATTTCACAGTTAACCATCTTTTAAACAAACACAAGCTTTGCAAGGACGAAATCAGGCAGCAGAATTTTGGAAAGGAAGGCCAAGAAGAAAAAAAAAAAACAAACAAACAACAAAACAATCCAACCTCAACTATTTGCACAATCTAAGCACAACACAAAGTTTGGGACATAAAACACTTTTTCAAATAAGCCATCCCATAGAACTATTTAGAGCTTTGTGCCGAGCAATAACGTAGCTTTTTGGAGGGACTTAAGTAATTCTACTTTCGCTCACAGACAGTAAGGCAGAATAAAGAGAAAGGTGTGTGGAGATTTTCTAACATCTATTTTCTTAAAATAATAATAAAAAAAAAAACCCTTGACATAATAAAGCAAAGGGGTAACACTATTTATGAGGAAATACTTTACTGGAGGGCCTTGAGCTCCCACTTCACCAACAGGTCCTTGGTCGCCTTCTTCACCCTGGGAAAGCAACAGGAAGACACCTGTAGCTAATCCATATTGTGCATATTGCTCTCTCTCATTGCAAAAGGTACATTTAATATTTACTGTTTCCTGTCACCATGTCCAGCTTGAAGGAAACCCAAGTGAAGTCACACTGCTTCCTCAGAACATAGACAGCTTTAGATTCACATTTCACCCAACTATTAGTTAAAAGGGTAATTTCAAAGCATATAGTATAAAGAAGAAGAACGGTATTTTGCTCTTATCATTCTTGTTTTCTTGATGATAAACTCTTTTAGAGATTGTTCTTTTAGACTAAAAGCGTAAGGAAGATGTACTCATATATGTGTAGGGACTGGACATGCTCGTAGCTCTGCATTGCAATACGACATTGCACTTGAAAACATTTTGAAAATTAAAATGACAAAATGCCTTATCTGGTCAAACGTCTATTTGATTAGATGACAACCTCCCTCATACAATGATAGTGCACATTAATAGAATGACAGTACTTACTGCCAGTTTAATTTGCAAAAGGGGATTTTAGAGCATAAGACAACTACTCAAAATCCACAAAAAAAATAAAAAATACGTGAGCTGTTTCTAATAAATTAGTATTCTTTTCAATATGCATAGATATAGAGCAGGTTGTTTTGGTTTTTTTTTTATCTGTTTTTCCTCCAGCATAGAAGCATGGACTAAGGCGGTATAAATCTTGTCAACTTTCCTTACAGATATTTCAGTGCTAAACATAATGAACTCAAATGAAACACATTTTAAAAGTACACATTTCAGTCTTCAAGCTCAACTGGACTTGTTCTTTTCACTATAGTTATAGTCTTTCTTTGCCTATGAACATACACTGTGTCCTTTCCCTCTCAAATACATTTTTCCCACTCAGTACACCTGCTACTACCGATCTGTGCCACTAAACAATTTACCTGGTAAATTCACAGAATTCTTCTGCATTTATATGTTTGGCAGTTTTCTAATTAATAATTTTTACTTCAATTTTTCCCTTCAGTTCCCTAATGATTAAATAAAAAAAATCAAAATAAAAAGCAAGAGCAGTATGACTTCTACACCATAACAAATACAGAGTACAGGTGAACAAAGACTAGAAGTATGCCTTTGGAACATTATGATATGTAGCAATTCTTCATGTATTCTAGTAAAAAAAAGTAATAGTTCTAACAAAAGATATAATACTGCCTTTGAAGAAGAGGCTGAACTTCTATTAGCTTAATAAAAATACCAACCAAAAACAAACAGTAGTTTGCTTCTTTTTTTTGGATTTTGGTTTTTTTACCTTGTAACCTTGTTTTCCTGGTTCACCAGACTCTCCTTTTGAACCTTTCTGTCCCTAAAATATATGTAAAGACCAAAATAAACATATAAATAAATAGAGATTATTCAAAGCAAAATACTGAGTTTGGGGAAACAGACACACACTCCCCAGAACCATTCTGCTGTTCCCTTTGCAATCCCCATTCACTACTGCTTCCTCAACCTATTTAGTTAACACCACATGTTAAGTGCCATGTTCAAAAAGATCTGCTCCTGGATCTAACAAGGCTGTGTTTCTACACAGGTTAGTATTATTTCTTGCTACCCCTTAACAATTTCCTCAGGTCAACAGTAGTCCATAAATCAGCAAAGAATACATAAAAAAATAATCTTCACTAACATGAGCTCAAAAAGTGTTAATTTTAATTCAGTATGCTATAGATCTTCCAGGAAGAGAGAAAGAAGGAAAAAAGATTAAGGATTTGGGGAAATAGTAAAAGTTTCTGGAGTCTGTCAACAAATGGTCCAGAAAGCAAATGAAATAGTCATTCATATACTCTAATTCTTTCAGGACTGCACATAAAATGTTACCCTCAAGATTACAGCAGCAGGAACAGATTTCACCAGTGAGCGGTTATTCTGGCAGTATAGAATTGAAATAACTCTAAACATCCAGACTGCTGCAATGGGGTTTTTATAGTAACAGTGACCTGCCTTTCTGTCAAGACAGCAAGTACCTACCTTGGTGCTTTGAGACTGTATATCTATAAGGAATACTTGAATAAATAGATTCTCTTACCTTCATTCCCATTAATCCAGCATGTCCTGGGCGACCAGGTGGACAAGCATTGGGACACTGGAAAAGCATGCACATAGTTACTACCATATAGGTTGAATAAGGTTGTCTGAGACTTCTTAAAAAAATAAACAAACAAACATGAACAACTATCTTACCAATGGGTCACCATCTTGCAGGCCAATTGTTCCCTAAATTAAATTAATCAAAGTCAGTAAAAGATAAATACCCAGACTTGACCTATTAAACAATACAGTCATTAGACAAAATAGAAAATGCTACTATCTAAATCTGCAATCAGAAGTACAATCAACCAATGAAAAGGATTTTTTAAACTGCAGGATTTTATTGTAGGATTGCAGGTACCTGCGAAATCCTGTCCTCTAACCTAGATCAAATTTTCTGAAAAACAAAATATTTCTTTTCGTTTTTTAAGCTACCTTAACCATACTTTCCATTAAATATCGAGCAAATATATGCAAACCCCAGGAACAGAAGCAGCATATGCCATTACCGAGTTGTTGGGGGTTTTTTACCTTGTTTCCTAACTACTCTTCTCCACTTTACCTTTTATATTTTCACAATGTCTCTGCCAGTTCTCCAGCAATTTTCACAAAAGCAAGAAATGTGGCATAAATAAAGCATATAGATTTAGGGTCTGCACATCAGAGGAATAGTACAGCTTTTAAAAAGGTATTAGCATGACACATTTCCCAGCAGTTTTCATTCCACAGCACCCAGGCTCCAATGTGTCTGCAAAATGCTTTGTTTTATCTCTCTGGGCAGGTAAATAGCCACAAGACAAAAAAAGAAAAAAAATAAACCACACATATCCCTCTTCCAAAGAGGCTCAAAGAAGATAACCATTCCCCAAGAAAGGCAAACCCTGGTGTAAAGCTTTCTTCTATCTCTTGCAAGCAGCAGGGCTGGTTGCAAGAAAGACATTAGAACATAACCCACCTGGGAACATGTTTTTCTGGCTCATGAGCCAATGTACTAATTTTTCTCATCTTCTACAGAGGAAAGTCTACCTCTGCAGAAGTACTACTGGTGAGGCTCAACAAAGACTACATTTACAGTAATGTAAGAATTCACAGGGAAGTTTAAAAACTGTAAAACTTACAGTTTAAGTCCCTCTGCAGAAATAGGAAGACGTGACAGAAGTTACAGAGTTTGCATTTCAAACCATCTTTTATAACCACAAAGACTAGAAACTTGCTTTCTTATGGAAGATCAAATGTCGATATGATTACATGAGTTGCATCTCGGACTTTGAGCACAAGCCTCTAGACATTATGAATGAAGGTAGCCTGCTGAAATCCTTCAGCTGTAGGACTTGAAACGAAGTTTTGTTCAAGTTGCCATAACAATATATAATTCAGACATCAGTGCATATCAAAGGCAATCACTTACTCGAGGACCTGGTGGTCCTGGTGGCCCTGGAGGCCCTCTTTTTCCTGGATCTCCCTAAAAAACAGTAAAATGATTTTGTTGATTTGGAGTACTGGTGACAACCAGCAATTACATAGTCATACCACAAAACAGTGAGAAATTAAGTAGCTACAGAAGGACAGGCTTGATAGACAATTAAAACATCAACCCACACAAGGCTCCCATATTGAAATAGGAAAATCGATTTTTAGTAGAATGAGAGCCATGTTGTGAAACAGGAGCCACAAAAAAACAATAAATTTTCAGGTGCTTTAGAAAGCTGAAACATCGGACCACAGGATCCTCTCTGCACTCTTCAATCTTATAACTGCTAATAAAGTTCTGAATTAAAAGAATCTTACTAACTGGCGAAGATGCTCAAAGCACAGAGAGAAAAAAATCCTCTTTTTCAGAGCCTAAGATGTGTTTACTGAGTTCAAATTTTCTCCTGTTTGTGAAACTTTGATATCCACTACTTTCAAAAGTAAAGACAACAAAGAACCCCTGCAAATTAATTTTTTTGAATGCTTTTAATTTAAAGATCTATGATTCTGAGAGGGACCATCTTCTGACTTAGCACACCAAAAAAAATAATATAGAAATTACAGTATTAAATCATACATGAAGTGAACAATATGAATATAAAAAAATTATTCATTAATTCTCACAATGCATGAGCTATAGAGCTCTTTTTTTTTCCACTCAACTTGTAATTATATGGTGGGATTCATTAATTCTCTGTGGAGGCCTGTGATATAAATAGATTCAAAAAGGGACTGACAACATGAATGAAGGACAGGCTAATACATAGCTTTAGAAAAAAAAGCAGCATAGATGCAATTCTGAACTGACAACTGCCAGAATGTGAGGCACAATGACAAAAACCTGTCATTTTACACAGAGTCTGTACACTTCCCTAGGTATCCATTACTACCCTTGCTACAGACAAGGCACTGAGCTAGATGGATCATCCTCTGAAACAAACTGGGAGCTTTTAATACCCTTTTTTTATATTCATTTATATGATTGAGCACAACACATGGGTAGAGGTATGTATTAAAAACAGGCTTTATTAAACAATTAACAATTTCAGTGCCAAAATATAGGGTCAAAAT
>VWZK01014802.1:6036-54803 GCA_013396935.1 Baryphthengus martii
AAGTTCAACTGTAACCTCTATACTTGCTTGTGCTCTTATATTGGAGTGGAGGAAGTAATTCCAGTACAGCAGAAAGGAGCAAAGGATGAATGTTAGTATTTCCTCATATGGTGATTACATAGGTTTAGAAAATTAAGAAATTAAAAGTAGTAGTAGGAAAAATGTTTGCAAAGGTCTTTAATCCTAACCTACCATGTGGCTGTCTGTTCTCTTCCTTCTCAGTAAACATATATAGAAGTGTAACAATTCCCTTTGCTTGCTTTTCATCAGCTGGATCTGTTGCTCTGAGGAATGGGAGCAGATGAAATTTAGGGCTGGTTAGCCCTGGATAAGGTGCATGCATCCTTGGTGGCAGAAACAGTGAAAATAAGTAGTTCCTCCAAATAAGTAAGGTAGGGGGGAAAAAGCTTCAGCATATGTAAAACAAAGCCAGGAAGAGAACTTCTGCTGTAACACAGTTCTATAAAAACATTTATCAAGATTTAAAATCCGGAACAGATTATCTGTATTGCTGAAAGAGGGTATGTTTAGGCTTTGTAGAGACATTACGCTGGCTGCAGAAGGGACCGTTGAGTTCTTCTCTGATTCAGAAAACCAGAACCTAAAGCTTAAAAACTTCTCCTTTTTATCTGACTGAGACAGGCCTTGTTCAAATTCAGCTGATCAGTTCTTGGTTATGCATGAAGTGAGAGAAGAGGGGGACAAGTATAAATAAGTTGTACATTTTCTGTTTTGCAGTTCTCCCAAGAAGACAGATGGATCTACTTTTTAGGTCTCTATGAGGTTGTTCACAAATCTGGGTGTTTGTCGGAAATCCATGGGCACTGGGGATGGGAAGAGCTCAAAATATGACTGCTTCTGAGGGAAGCAGGATGTAGATGGAAATAATCTCAGCCATGAAAGTGGTTTGAGGAGGGTATTGATAATTGTGCAGTGGCTTGTTTTGGTCTCCAGGTAATATGAATGTGAAAGCCATTCTTTGGCTACTAATTTAATTTTAGTTTTATACCTGCCACATAGTTTCCTGCCTAGAAATGGCCGCCTGTGAAGAAACACAAGAATCACATTGAAGATGCATTGTTTCACTGAGACTCTTGATGTATTGCTCTTTAGAAGATGAAGTTCTTACATTGCTTTTTCTTTCCCAGAATTTGGTTAGTTGTGAAAGATGCACTGCCAGCTATTTATGTCTGTGTGCTCACATGGTAATTGATAAAGATACATCCTATTTTGCTGTTTCTTTATTAATATGCTGCTATCCAATAATAAATCAACAAAAAATGTTTTAAAGATAAGTTTGTCTTGGACTTGATCCACTGTCTCAGGGTTATAGGAAGGTGAATTTCAGATCCATACGTCATTTGGGGACTTACAGATTTGATTCTAGTGTGACCTGTGCTGTAAGATATAGATGGCCCCTTGTTTATTGAGTGTTTCTGCTCATGTCAGCACTGAGATGTAGTTTTGGCTGATAGACAATGTGAATGAAATCTGAGTTTATTGGCAGGTTAATGACTGCTGCAAAAATGAGTGTCAGCATTTCACGTGGCAATTTTATGACATCTGTCCCAAAAGCTGGACGCTTGCTTGTGAGCGCTACTTCTTCCTGGTGCACTGTGGTGTGTGCCTCATGGCAACAACCAGATGCAGATTAGAATTTGTAGGTGAAAGATGTAATTCACCAAGTTGTAATGCCTGGCTCCCTAAGATGAAAGGTTCTTGTACAGTTAGTTGATCAGCACACTTTCATGTGCACTGGCATTCTCAGAACTTGCCATTGTACAGCTGTTTGAAAAAGAAGGGGGGCATGAGCATGAGAAGATGCTTTGAATAATTAATACACACGTTAGCTCACCCTCTCACTGAGAATGACAGGTTATGTGAACTCTGTGCTGACCTACATTAAATGATAAAGTCCTTGAGCATTAGGATCAGGTTGTTTCAATGTTGATTTGGCTACCCAGCAGAGAGGAACACCCCCTGTGAGGGACAAGTGCGTTGCCCTGACTTGTGGTCCATTCCTTTGGGTGGATAAGTTCTTTGCAGGTGGCCACATGCATCCAGATAGTTTTGGCTATGTGCAAGGCAGAGGCAGTATGACACTTGCAAAAAGCTGACAAGTCTTTCTCCTGTGAGCTGTTGAGCAGGAAGAGTTAGGAGACACCCAGATAGCCTGGTTCCACCACACTCCACTGCACGTGCTTCCAGATGGTCTTCAGCTGGATCATGCCAGCAACAGGTCAAAATGTTAGTTGGGTTTGATGACTCTTTGCATGCTCAGTAAGGAGAGGTAATTTTGCATGTGGTGTGAAATCCTGTGTCCCTCCCACCAGAGTGTACAGGCTTGCAATCCACAGGCTGTGGTGTGGAGATGCCAGCTGTGGAGGAGGGATCAAGAGAAACCTGCTTACCCTTGGGATGAACGCAAGAAGCCTCAGAGATATGGTCTGTGGCCAAGGGAGGATGCAAGAAAAAAATTTGCACACATGCTGTCTGATCCTGAGGGATGCTGTGTGATTGGGTGGGAAGGGAAAGCAGCATGTTTCAAGTGTGTTCCTGTCCAAGCCAAAGCTGTGTGTTTGTGGTCTTGCTACAATGGAGAAGTTGTGGAGGGTGATTGGAGTTGTGGAGGGCAACGAGGCTGGTGAGAGGTCTGGAAAACATGCCTTATGAAGAGAGGCTGAGGGAACTGGGGTTGTTTAGTCTAGAGAAGAGGAGGCTGAAAGATGACCTCATTGCTCTCTACAATTACCTAAAAGGAGGTTGTAGTGGGGCTGCTGCTGGTCTCTTTTCCCAAATTACTAATGACAGGACAAGAGGAAATGGCTTCAAGTTGTGCCAGGGGAGGTTTAGATTGGTTATTAGGAAGAAATTCTTTCCAGAGAGAGTGGTTAGGCACTGGAACAGGCTGCCCAGGGAGGTGGTGGAGTCACCATCCCAGGAGGTGTTTAAAAAACAAGTAGATACAGCGCTTGAGGCTATGGTCTAGTGGTTAGGGATGCTGGGATGAAGGTTGGACTAGATGATCCTGGAGGTCCTTTCCAATCATAGTGATTCTATGATTCTGTGATTCTATGATTCTGTGTTTAAAGCTTGTGCCACTGCATCTGAAATGTCACTGAAATCTAAGTACTTGGGCATTCTGAAGAAGAGTTGAATGTGTCTGTTTACTCGAGTTTGTGTCTTAAGATCCTTGCAGGTTGTCTTAGGTGCAAAGTCTAAATGAATCATACTGCATTTTGTGAGCTGTTTATAAATATCCTTGATTGGTTTATTCATCTCAACTTTCAAGTTTATCTACCTTTAAATTCACTTTAAATGAGCAAACTAATGTTAAAGTATTGGGCTCTGCAGATTTTTTTTTTTACAGCCGTTATTCAGTTTTTAATGTTTAAAGCCAGGAGAGTGAAAAGAATGCTGTATTTTGTCCTGCCTCACTAAGTGAAAAGATGTGATGGGTAGATTAGATACATACTGTAGAGGAGAAGGTGGAACTGCTTCTTGTGCCAGATTCAGTAGCTCCAGGGTTGTCATCACTGGGAGGCCATATGTATACTGCAATTGGCATGCATGCATCATCTCCAATATGCATTCATTCGTCTCCTAACTTAACAGCTGGTCTGGAAGCTTTTTCATTTGTTATTGGTGCTGGATGAGCTCTTTGTCATGGCTGATGAAAATGCTGCTTAGCACACGTTCCATTTCCTGCTTGAAAAATGATCAGACTGAGCTATTTCAAGCCATGGAAGTCTCAGCCCTCCTGCTTATCCACAAGAAAAATGTGGATAGTCTAGTTGCATCCTTTGGACTCACTGTCACAGCAAGCAGTGCACCAAATAGCAGTATCATACTGGCCTGAATTCACGTACTTTCATGTGACTCATTTATTCACTGGCATAAACCAGAGGGAGTGTCCTATACATCACCCATTAGGAATTTCAGGTATAAAAAAAAAGTTGTTTTTTACTACCCTGGATTGTGTTTCTTTTTTAGTTGTATTTTTTTTTTCTCTAATATAAACAAAAAGAAATTTTTGAGTTACAAAACTGAGCAGCCTTCTGAAGATTTTGGGTTTTTTTTCTTCTCTGTTGTAACATGATGACAATGATGTTGCCAGGAATGATTTCCAGAAGAGACAGGGGGTCTGAGAATGTCTGTAGGGTGTGAGGGGCCTTGCAGCACTGTTTGATGGGTGTCATCCAAACATATCTGTGTTCAGGCTCATAGCATGTGAGTGAAGATCACACTCCTGCACATTAGATATGGGCCAGCAAGTCAGCAGACAGAACAAAGTAAAAATATTTCAGCAGAGTTCTGTACAGACAGGGTGTCTTCTTTATCAGTAGCATGACAAAAGCTTGCTTCTTATGATGTACAGAATCCATACAAATACTTCCCTTTACCAATGAGCACTGATCCTGAGAAAAATAGCAAGAGCTGCAACTCCTGGCTGACAGTGAGCCTGCCAGATCTGAGACACATGTATGGTTACCTCAAGTCCATTAGGCCAACCTGATATGCATTTGGATACTTGGGAGGGCTATGTCCAGCCTCTGGCCTATACTAGGGAAAGCTGCTTGTGCAACAGGTAAGTTCTCTTTTGTTTTAACTCTTCACATGCTTGACAAAAATTAATAAAACTAAGGTTTTCCTTTCCATGTATTTAGATGATTGTTAGAGCCAAACTTGTTTACACGAATAAAAGCATTGAATGTATTTCAGCCCATTTTGTGAGATTGTTTTTGTAGACAGCTTTTTAGTAAGATACTGTTCATGATGAAGGTCTTCTGCATGGTGAGCATACATGAAACGGTAAAAATAGGGCAAGTAAGATGATCTGGGAGTGGAGTTGTCATATGAGTTGGGAGAGAAAACTGAGGTTTATAAAATCATGAAGGGTGTGGATAAGCTGAATCTACATCAATGTTCACCAAACCCTGCAATGCAGGAATTTCATGGCACTCAGTAATATTCGTAGGACATTAGTTTAAAATAAGCAAAAAGTATGATGCAGTGGTTGTTGACAGCCTGAGACTGCCTGTCCGTCCCACAGGGCAGCAGAGGCAAGTGGTATCAGCACGGTCAGAAAGGGCCTAGTCAAATTCATAGGCAAATTACCGTGTTATTTTAATATCCACATAATGATATACCTTTAGATATTCCCAATCCAATCACTTCATGTGAAGGGAAATGAAAACCCAATAGCTGGTGGTAGAGCATTACTGTTAATGCTAACAAATGTGAGAAAAACAATACTGGGGGAAATTCAGAAAATTGCTGGGTTATTTAGGGTAGCTAGAAGGTTCCGATGCCTTTGAAAAATTTTCATATATGTCCATTTTTTTGAGGTGTTTTCTGTACGCAAAGCTGCCTAGTAGAGCCCAGCTCCTGTGCATTAGGTAGGTGGCTTGGGAGAGTAAAGCTATGTAAGAAGCTCAGCTCAGGAAATGAGGAGGGGACCATTTTCAAGTCTGCAGAAGAAAACCCCTTAGACCCCTTACATTGCTGAAGGTTGTACATTTATCCTCCGCTTGCAGAAACAACAAGGCAGGCGGACAGCTCAATGCAAGTCTCCTTAAGAGGAGGAGAAGACAGTTTATCCCATTCCCCTGAAAGTGACTAATGGTTAATTCCAACATAACTTGAGAATTATAGCCTGGCATTGCAGTAGTTGGGAATTTGTGGTTCAAAAGCAACAAAGTTTAGTTGGGTCTGATTTTTCTTTGGTTTTGTAGCATAAGGGAAGCATGTGCCCTGGCTGGGAGCACTCTGACTGTTCTTTTCTTCAACTTGCTGACTCAGGTCCTAGAGTTTCTGAGCCATCACTCTCTTCTTAACAGAGCTTAGCTCAGCTTTTGCCTGGAGCTCTGCTGTAAAGAGAGACCTTTTACAGGCCAATATCATAAGTGGAGGGAGTGAGGAAGGCAGGCAGGTAAATTCATGCTGACCTTAGCTGTATCTTGTTAATTAACTCACCCGTTGAAAGGATTTACAAGGCTTTTTTTGCTCCCATTGTACTGCAGATGCTGCAGAAAAAAACCATACCATAGTGAAAGATGGGGTTTTTTGGTTGCCTGCTTAAATAATGTCCTGGTTTGAGTGAGAACAGAATAATTTTGTTCAGTGATTTTACTTTTCAGCTCAGTTCTTTTAACTAACTGCACTTTCTGAAGTTAGCAGCACGTTTTTGCAGACAGTGCCTGCTTCTAGCAGTGATAACGCTCGATGTTTTGAGTTGCTACCAAGGATTGGTGTGCAGACCAAGGCCACATTGGGGGTGCAGAAAGTAAAAGGTGGAAGCTGCAGGGAGGAGCAGAGAGGACAGGTGACCCTAAACTGACCAGTGAGGGATTCCATATACACCATACTCGGTATAAGGCTGAGGGCCCTGGGTTCCTCTCAGCTCTGGCTCAGCTCTTCCTTCCAGCTTCTTCCTCGATTCTTCAATGGCCGGCATCCAAGGAGGACTCTGTCCATTCTGCTTTTGATACTAATCTATGTGTTCCCAAATCCAGTACCAGAATCCAGCTCCTGAACTCGGTTCCTGTCTGCTGCTGGGCCCAGCCTGGGACTTTCCCAGTGCCTGCTCTACAACATCAGCGGTGACAGTGACATAACTGTCATCAGGGGGCGTTGGGTTCGATACTGGTTTTGTATACATTTGTATATATTCCATTTTTATTATTATTATTTTCATTTTCATTATTAGTAGTATTATTTTCCTTTTCTAATTGCTAAGTCTCTCTCCCTTATTCCCTTTCTCTTCCCCTTTGGGGAGGGAGGAGGGTTAACAGAGAGTGTCTGTTACAGGTCGAGCGGGCTGCCCTACTGCTAAACTGACAAATAAATTGCCTGTCATATTCATATAGTAAGAATCATCTCTGGATCATCTCTGTTGATGGAGTAGTCTGAATCACAACAGACTGATGCCTGAGAGAGGCTGGAGGAAACACTGATCTCAGGGAATTTTTAATTTTGCATTTTAGGGCAGCCTAGGCAAACAGCCTGTGCTAGTGATTGTTTTGTTCAGTTAGTGAGACTTCAGCAGCAACAGAACTTGCACAGTTTTGCTTGTGATTTGTATGCAACAATAAAAGACATCCATGCTAGAAAGTATGTGAATGGGTAAATTGTTACATGATTAAATAATTAAGTTAAATTTAAAATAATTCACAGTTTACCCTTGTCTCAAAGTTGACTGCTCTGTGTCTGACTTGGAAAAGACTCCGATATGCCTTAATTCTTACTTGGTTTTAACTTTAATTATTAAAAAAATAACATTTTCTCACCTACAAACTTTGCCTCTCAGTTTATTGACCACCTGTTTTGAGAAACATATGGATGAGAAGAAGACAACCATAGTAGGGGTAAGACTGAAAAGAAAATACCAGTAAGATACAGTCATTCTCCCAGGGTAGATACCAGCCACAGAGCAAGTCCCCACATACTTTCTCTTTTGCTGTTGCTGGCTTCAGCCTTGCTTCATTTAAATTGCACCTGGTGTATTTGGTTGAGGATACAAATTAGGTTGCAGACATTCCTGTTTCCTGTGGAACCACACAAGTTTAGAAAGTGCTTGCCCCTCTGGCTGAGCAAGAGGAGGGATTTCCAGTGCCAGTTTCTTCTTGCAGCTAGAGAAATTACCATCTGTGTGTTTAGATGGGTTTTGCATGTATCTTGTCTCTTGTTTGCAAACGTTATCAGGATCTCGCAGAATGAAACTAGGCAAGTTCTACTGCCAGGGTGACCCACATATGAGAGGTGTCAGGCAGAAGTCTTGTTGCGCTGATGTATAACAGGAATGGAGCAGCACCAGTTCTTCCTCAGGTGTTGCATCTCGTGGGTCAACTTGTTCTGTCAAACCCCTCTATTCTAGGCCTACATAATCACCACTTTCCACTTGCTGGACAGGATTACAAAGCTGTTTTCCCTCCTGGGACCATCCTCTGACTGCATCCAGCTGAACAACTGAGAGCCAGTCCCTTTGAATCCTGCACAGCACTACTCCACAATGCTCCCACTTTTTGTCCAGTTCTTAAGCAACAGCATCTTAATGTCTCAGCCACACTCACCCTGTGAGTGGTTGGTTTAAGGTACCTGCAGAACTGGAGCTTGTGTTGAGTAGCTGGCTTGACTGTTTATTCTTAATAGTCTGTGCATGCCATGAGAAAAAAAGTAAAGTTACATGCATGTATCTACTTACCCTAAAGCCCAATTGCCTGGGAAGCCAGCGCCTGTCTTCCTGAATCCCACAAACAAGTGTGTGCATTAGCATTTCCCACATGTGACTGTTGCCCCTGGACAGGAGGAATTTCGTGATTGCTTTTCTGGGTTAAGAACTGAATTGTATTTCTCTTTTTATCACTGTGTTGCCAATATGCCCTCCTACAACCACTCTTAGATCAAACTACAGCGGTTTTCTGCCTTAATCCTCTCTTGCCAACATCAGGCTAAAGTGGGAGCCTGGTTATTTTGCAAGGTTTGTGCCTCTTGAGTCTACAGCTCTGCTGTGTGGATGCCAGAACTGGTGTATGTATAATCAGATATTTCTGGTGCAGAAATACTGGCATAGTTGTAGGTTACCTGACAAGATGCAGCACAAAGGAGGAGCAAGGTTCTCGTCTGCTGTGATTAGGACAGGATTAGGACATAAGCATTATGTTCTGTATAAAGAATCACTATTCTGGAAAAACCTGTAAAATCTGGGGTGTCGTGATAGCTTGTAGAAACTGAGGATCATGTGTGTTTAAGATTTTTGCTATTGAACCTTAGGGCAGAAGAGAATTTGAATATCTACAAAACACTTTAAACAACTGCTTCATTGAGCAATAACACTTCATATAGCTAGTCTCTGCTTGTTTTGCATTTGCCCTAGGGTCTGTAAATCACAGTATTCGCAGGTAGGGTGAGCATGTAAAAACACATGGGCAGAAAGTTGAAGCATTGGGAATGGAATATATAAGCTCCTCTAGTAATTTTCTTTTGTAAGATGTGTGCACTGGAGAACATGCTTTGCTGTAGAGCAGGCTAAGTTTTCCTCCTCTGAGTATTCTAGCTGTCCTCTGGTGTTTTCCTGCGCCTTGCCCACACAAGAGACTTCTGTCAAAGTGCAGCTGTTGAAGTGTGTGTTTCTGGGAAATTACATGCAATAGCTTTCTAAAAATGGTCCATGTATATGTTGGTGCAATTTCAGAAAATCAGTTCCAAATGTATTGTTGTGGCTCAAAGCAGTATGCATTCCCTTCTTCCATGAGTCTGCTGAGCTAGACCAGATTTTTTCCATACTTTAAGAGCAGTTTAATAGTCAGGTTGTCAGCTGAAGTTACATTTCATCTAAAAAAATAAGAAAGGAACCAATTCTGCCACTTATCTTAAGTAGCAAATTATTAGACCCTATGTTTTTCTCTCTCTTTTTTTTTTCTTTTCTCCTATCTGTTGGACTGAATTTGCTTCCTAAATTATTTTATTAATCCTCATTTAAGTTCAGAAGCATCACTGTTTTAATTCAAGGTGAGTTTGTTTCTTAATGGAGGTACTTAAGCCTGCACAGCTTTCAAACTAATAGAAGTGTACCTGGAAAGCAGTTTCTAACAGGTCAATTACATCTCTCTAAGCCTCAACGAAATGTAGACCTGAGGCCCTGTTCTGGCTTTCAGCAGTGCCTCTATTAATTTTAGGTCAATTCTTAGCTCAGTTGCATTTGCTTCTCACTATTAGGAAGCTCTCTTTACGCGTGTCTATGATGGTGACTAGTGGTGTTAAAACTGATAGCTGAAGCTTGACAGATTTTACTTTTAAACCCACGAAGAGTTTGCAGGCATGCCCCAGCATGGGTTTTAACTCAGTGCTCACTTTTGTGGCTGATCCCCTCTCCTTTGGGGCTGCATTGCACCTAGAAGAGGTGGGTCACCCCCAGGGCACCCTCCCACCCATCATGGGTGGCCCGTACCCACCCCCATGTGCATGCTTTCACGTCTTTCCTTGTATACCAGTGTTAGTGGTGGCACAGCTGGTGGTGTGAGCCAAGCTAACATCCAGCTCTGCAAAAGCACTGAGGCAGGACCCTGGAGGACTTTGGCCAGATGGATGCCAATCTTGCGTCAGGTTTCCTGAGCAGCCTCCCGTGAGCGTTCTCTGCTTCCCGTGGGGTAGGCAGCTGCAGATTGGCAGGACATGAGTTGCCTGGTAAAACAAGGGCTAAGTTAGGCAGTGTGTTTATTTTACTGTGTTTCATTGGTTAGGTTTACAGTAGTGCAAGACTTTGCTGCAGCAGCGTACAATAAGCCCAGGTAGCAATAAGCAGGGAAGAGCGCCTATTACAGTGCCACTGAGAAGCACATTGCTGTGCTGAACAAATTAGATGTGGATGAATTAATTCAGCCCTGTTTACCCTTCAGTGCACTGCTCATAGAGTCTGATGTCCAGCTAAGTGCAGCCAGCTGTGAGACAGTGGCTGTCTGGAGAAACTTAACGTGGAGACAGAGGGTAATTTTTCAGTAAGCGTTCATTGTGACTCAGTAAAAATTGCCTTTCTTGAACGTAAAGCATAATTTTATATCCTGATGGCAACAGCAGAGATGGGAATGATGCTTTAAAACTTCTCCCTTTGAAAAGCTCAGATTTCAAACTTTCGGTCCTGGCTGCAAACTCAGCTAGCAACATGTTTTTCTAATTTTTTTTGCCATGCTTCATTGTTTCAGAAATCTGATAATTACTGTTATGCCTGGAATCTTGTGACGGGCCTCTCTGCGTCATGGTCTGTGTTGCATGCCTGCTTTATTTTGTTGTTTGTAGCCTTTTGCTTTTACAGTCTTTATGGCAGCTTTGTGTCCTGCCCTTCAGTGAACAAGAGATCATAAATTTTAAGAGTATATGGCAGAGCTTGAGGAGGAAGAGTTGCAATGGACATCCTTCTGCATTCCTGGAAAATTTATGTCAGAATTGTACTCGGAAGTGATTTGTGCTTGTGTTCTTTGAAGGGGAAAGCTAAGCTATATTAGCCTGTGTGATGGAGCTCTGTCAGTTTTAAGCACCAGCCAGCTTCTCTATCAGTTGGTATACCTTTGACTCAGATTCACGTGGTGCTTGCACTAATTAATTTTTGCATTTTCTTTTCCTTTGCTAATCTGTTTACCTTTTAAATACTTCCATGCACATACTGTCAGAGCCAAATTAAATATAACTGGAAAAATATGACTGTTTTGTTGAGGACCTGTCAGCCTAAGTCAGATGGGTCGGCAAAGTGAGGTGTTCTTCATACAGCTAAGCTCCACCTATCTGAGTCAACAAAATAAAATGCTGTTTGGACGGTAGAAAACTTGAAGCAGAGCCAAGAGGAGGTGTCTCTGAAGCCCTGGATGATTAAAATCTTACTCTGAGGATGAGGGCTATGATCAGGCTGTCCTCAAGGTGGGCACTGAATGAGGAGCAGAAGCCCTGCTGAAGAACCAGCAAGGTTGGCTTTGCAGAGCCAACCATCAGCCATAGAAATGCTGCTGGTTTTGCTTCTGCCTCTCGCTTGGCTTCTGCTTGGCAGCCACGCACCCAAGGTGACAGTGCTCTTGTTCTGTACCCTCAGCCTCAGGTTCAGGCAAGCAATGCTTCTGGGTTAAGTCTGCCACATGTGTTGAAAAAATACCTCACACCAGAAAACCTGTCACAGCTGCGACCTGCATGGGACAGGTCTTGCAGTCAGCCATGCACTGTCCCTGCTGAGGTCCATGCCAGCTTTGGTCCTCCCACCCCACAGGCTTCCATGCAGCAGCCATTGGCTGCCAGGCTTGCCAGGCGGTGGGGTGCACATGCTTGCTTTGGTTGCATCTTTCTGCCCGTACCTCTCTTGGGCTTGGATATTGCAACTGGTCCCTTGCTTGTTGCTACTGCTCTTCGCAGCCGCTCTCCACCTAAAAATCCTCTAACCTTGCCTAGGTAAACTGTTGAGTGGCCTAAAACTTTACATATGTGCCAGCAAATGTGAGGAAGGTGCAGTGGTACTTGGAGACCAGGGACAGAAAAAAAAAAAAGCTGAGGCCACGCTAAAAAAAAACCAAGACCAATTGCAAATTCATCTAGCTACATTCTCACTGAGGACATATGTGGAGCAGTGGTCCTCCTTGGAGGTGGTCAGAGAGCCACAATTCAGCTTCAGAGGCCAGGAGAGCTGTGGGTTTTGTTGTAGCTGATTAAGAGTAATGTAAGTTACTGCTGTGGTGAAGTTTCTACTGAAGATGAGGCTTTAAGCACTCAGAAATGCCTACTGCTTCATGTACTTCCTAAAACTGTACAGTTTTAACTGCTTTTTTTTTTTTTTTTGTCTGTTCCAGGTTGCATGTCTGGTTGGACTTGATGCATGGTATTTGCATGACACCTAACAGCCTAGCTCTGGATGTGTCACTGAGCAAACATGGCCTACCCAGCAAATACTAACGGCAGTGCTACAGGTAACTAATAGGGAATTCTTTTCTCCCTTTGGTTTATCAATTTTTAAAAACCCACTTTTTTCATAAATTGTCGAAGTAGCAGAAAAGGGAAGTAGCAGCAGTTAAAATTAAATACTGAAAACTAATTTCCTGGTAGATCAGAGCCCATGTGTTCCACCAGCCCTGATAATCTTTTAAATATTTAAAGTATGGAAAGTTGTTTGCAAAGATGTAAGGGCTGGCATTCAGTTGTTCAGCGTACAGCACTCTGCTTTCAAGGACCTATGCTGGCTCGCACCAGACTCTGAGAGGCCTAGGGTTTTGCTGCAAAAAGTCATGTGGTTGTTATCCAGTGTCTGTGATTAACTTGAGAGATTAACCAGGTTTTACACATCTAATCCCAGCCCTTCCTGGTCACCCTTACTGGGCAGGCTGATTTTTGTTTCTTGCTTCTCTGCAAAACATAAAAGCATTTCTTAAGCACCGTGAAGAGGATGTGTTCTGTTCATTTCACTTTTTTGTTATTTTAAGAAGCTCCTGATATGTCTATTTCAGTTGGGTGAAATAGATCTCTTTGAAATAGATCTCTTGGTATGTACAAAGGTTGCTGAGGGGGACTGACGGGTCAAGAGGGGGCAGAGATTGCAGAACGATTGGTAACAGCACAGCAGTGATGTTCCTCCTGTGGTTGTGTCAATATTTTCCTATTCTCCTGATCACTGCACAAACATAGCTTTAGCCCACTAAAGCTAAGGCTGCTACAGTGGGATTATATGGAAAATTTCAAGTGCATTGGCAGGAGCTTGTGGGCACTCTTTTGAGATCTCCTAATGTAGGTATGATGGGAAATGGACTGATCAATGAAGGTTGGGGTGGCTGGGAGCACTTTGAATGTCCTGAGAAGGAACATTAAGTTTATTTTTTGTTGTCCATGTAAATAGAAAATTCAGTTTTTTCTTTTACCCGGAGGCTTATGCACTCATGTTCAAATGCTACTTGCTAGATCATGACATAAACATACTGAGAACTAGCTTATCTGGTCAATTTTAGCACCAGCCTCCCTTGAAAGTATGTTCTGGTATGGGAACAAATCCTCAGTAACTCACTGTGATCGCTGTAGAATCGTTCTAATTAGTGCAAGAGATTAAAGCATTTTGTGTGCAAGAAATTAGAAATATAAAATGTCGTTATCTGCAATTTATACAAAACAAGAAGTCTCTTTTAAACGGTAGTAGAAATTACACGTGAAGACATTGACATTCCTATTATCTGTTGATGATTTAAAGTGAAATTTACCAAGGTTGTTAAATCCTGAGACTGCTGAAAAGCTACATTTTCTCATCCCCCTTCCCCCCTCATTTTTATACAATTAGAAGTATATTCTGTATGAAAGAAACTATATCTGTTTGTAACCTTTTGTAACCCTTTTGAGAAAGTGGACTTCAAAACCTCTGCTGTTTGTCTTAACTGTAGCTGTTTACTGCCTAAACCCCTCATGTAACTTGACTTTTGTAGCAGTATGCTTTTAACTTAAGGTAAGCAGAACAATTCCCTCTGCTTACAAGGAAGGAAAAATTGTGAATGGAGTGTTACTGATTGGTTTACGAATATTTTTTCCCCCTGCAGTAGAACTGTCTAATGAAAAAGTTGGTAGGCTGACGTGTAAGTCTAGAAGAAGTTAAATACTTGCACCGAGGATGTCTTAATGCAAGATGAAGTTTTCGTTTCAGGATTGTTATGCAAACAAGGCTTCTTGCAGGGTAGAAGCTGTTTGTTCACTTATTCGTAGAAAGACGCTATAATGAATTGCAAGTATTTAATTTAAACCTAAATTGGACAACATTTTGCAGAGACTGTCAGGACTTGTTGGCTTTGCAAACCCTTGAGGCTGGCGTGCTAACATGCAGCTTTGTATGCCTGTGTCTCCAAATCCTCAGCCGTTTATAATAGACGGAGTATTGGGCTGCAAATACTTGTGATTTTTTTATCCTGTTGTGCTGGGAGAGAGTGCCTTTGGATGAGGAGGAACAGATTTGGGCGTTGGAGGTATTGAAGCAAGTTTCTTAATTGCATGGAGCTCTAAGAGTGGAAAGACAAACTTAAGGGGTGGTGTTTTGTGCACCCTCTGAATCAATCAGCAACAGGGAAAAGAACTAGAAAGACTTGTTATGAGCTACTAAGCTGCATTTGTTACTTGAATATTTTGGCAAGTTTGACCACACCACACGTTCAGCTGCATTCAGGTACGAGGTGACTAAGGAGCAGTGGTTTGCTTTGGTTAACTCGAGAATGTGAGTACTTGCTCTGTTAAATGATTATGCCATTGTGCCATTTCGGTAATTTTTTTCAGTGTACAAGCTTATATGGACTACTGCTGCTGCAGATAAAATCTGTAGAAGAATGCTTTAATTTGGAACTGGTTTCCAGGAAAGGATCGAGCTATTTTGCATTTGTATAGAGATTTATTTTTTAAGGATGTTTATGGGAAGTACATTTGCTGTAAATATTTTCAGTGAATGTGTATGTGAGATAAGCTACAAAGCAAGTGATGACTTTATAATGAAAGCACCTATCATAAATTTCTCTGTCTCTTGCATATCTCAGTGAAGATGGGAACTTCCAATGCGGCAAATAAATAACAGAGACTGTGATTTAGACTTCAGGACTGTTTATCAATAGATTTGTTTACTGCTGACTTAAAGTTTTATCACTTTGTTCCTGGTTTCATTGCACAGAGCTCTTGTAGTGATTTGTATTTCTGTAGGCTGCAAACTTACTTGTTCATCTTTATACGTTTTGGAAACTGTTTTAGAGACTTGCTACTGACTTTGGTCTAGGCTCTGTCAAAGTTCTGCCATCTGCTCAGAAAATAGCTGAAGTCTTTCTAATACCAGTGGTAGAAAAATTGGTGCTTGCAGAAAAATTTGCTTAATTTTATCAGTTGGGTGCTGGGTAGTCTCAACTATTTGCTGTTTCAAGTCAGCCTGGTGGCACGTCAGATTCCAGCTCAGTCCAGTAAACTCCTAGAGCATGTCCTGCACTCGTCCACAGAGCTTCAGCCAGAGCTGGAAAATACCCTGCATTTGTGGGGAGCTGTTGGGAGGCACAAGGTGATTTGTTGCATGATACAAGTTAATTTCTCTTTGCATAATACAAGAAAAAAAAAAAAATAAAAGAGGTGATTGTTTCTCATAGTAGTATTAGTGTCTCCATTAACTACTGGGTGAAACTTCCAGTAATTGTTAGCTTCTGTGCTTACTAGGACTGATGCATAAATCATCTATGTAATGAGGCTCTGCAAACATTTCTGTAGTGATGTCTGTAGAAGGGTCATCCAGTCAGCTACAAAAAACACAGCGCACACCAACCTAAAACTACTGGGCAGTTTGAAAATACTTCTGCTAGATTTTCATTCTTTTCACTAGTACCTGATTTGCTGAAACTTTCTTCTCAAAACACAAGTTCTGAAAGGCACTGTGGAATTCCAGTCCGATTCCATTTATTCACATGTAGAAAACAAAGAAACAGCAAAACAAACATAGGAGACTGATTAAAAAAAAATAAAAAAATTAAAAACCGTATTTGTTTCTAACCAGGATGAAAACATCTATTTTATTTGACCTTCCTAAGCACCTCATGCTTTGTATCCAAAGATGGAGACAATTGTCAGTCATCTCTTTAACAGGGACATGAAAAAGCATTTTAAGAGAAGAAAAGTTTTTCCAGTTTTCCTGGGTAAGACGCGCTGCAGGGGTCAGTGCAGCAAGGCTGTTGCACAGACCTTTTCTTTACTTTGCCAGGAAGCAAACATGTACTGTTTTCTGTACATGGTGTCTGAGATTTTCCTGATCCTTACACTTTTCTGCCTTCTGTCTGTGCCTTCTCCCTTGCTCTTGTTTACCCATTTGTGTTTTCATGCTTTCTCATCTGACTTTTAACATGCATCTACTTAGAAAATCATTACATCTGACATGGATTCATTTGAACTATTTCCCTGTGTGTTTAACTCCATTGTATGCTTTACCTCGTCCTTCAGGTTTCTACACAGTTATTAAAGCAGTGGCATTGTAGGAACTCACCATGGTTTCTACTGTTAGCCTCTTTGCCCTTTTAAAGCAAGGAACCCTGCTCTGATAGCCAGTGTGCAGGCATCTAGAATCTTTGTTCCCAGTTTACTCCTTTCCCTTTTGGCCTCCTAGGATGGGGAGTTGTCACCCCCAGCAGACCTGGGCATCCACGTCCACTCTGGAGAGTGTGCGAGGGGCTGAGTGATTGCAGGTGGTTTGGTGGCAGATACAAATTGTGTTGAATCACTGGTTCCCCTGCATTAGCATGGTGTGCCTCTGGTTATTTTATAGATGCACAGTTACTCTGCAGCACCCTCTAGGCCTCTGGTTAGATTTTCTTTGTATCTGAGCAGTTTTCTTGACTCCTAAGAGAAGATACAAGTATGCACTAGTAAGAATGAGGCCATTAGAAGAGCCTGTTGCCTGAATTATTGTTTGCAATATTAATGTCAGCATGACTCAAAGACCAAACGTTTAATAAATGTGTTTTCCATCTGCTGCTATATAAATGCTTAAGCAACTGTTGTAAAGTATTATGAAAACCCCTGTTGATTTATTAACCCTTTTTATTGAAGCCAGTAAATAGAACATACGTTTGCTTAGAGCAAATGTTTTTATCAAACACGTCCTCTGCATTGATTTGTAACAACTCTTACCAAACACTTATAAACACACTTCCTGTCCAGTTACTGGATTATCTGAGTTAGAGTCTCTCCTATGATTTGATTTTCCTGATGCATATGGTCTTAGGCAATATGTATGGAGTTTTGCATTATTTCCAGCCTAAGGATCTAAAGTGTAATCTAAAAAGAAAGTGCTGTGCACCAGAACATTACCACTATTGCTGATTTTAGCAGAATATCCACCAGTTTTCGTTACAGACCCTCAGTCATCAAATGGGAAGTGACAGACATGAAGAAGTTAGCACCTGGAAGTGTTTGACTGCTAGGTACTAGTCAGTACTAGAGCCTTTACTCCGGAGTATTGTGGCTGCCTGCCACAAGACCCCAGCTGACAGCCACTCTCTGCTGCTTTCCTGCAGGGTCGGTGTCACCAAGGTATCACTGTGGTGTTACTGACACTCCAAGCTCTGAGTTTAGCAGCCTTAAATGCGCTGACTTTGCTTAGCTTAGCAGATGCAAATAACCAGGGTTCAGGTGAGTTTGTATTTTTATCAAATCAGCCATGCAAGTGAAGGTAATTTGGTTGAGTCAGGGCTGTGTGATGAGAGGCTGTTTAAGCCTGGGCTTGCTCCCTTACCATGGTCCCTGCTCCAAGCCTGCATCCAATAACCATCAGGGTTAATGGGAACAGGTATATGCTAAAGGTGTGCTTTGGCCACTGGTGGGAGACCCTTGCCGTGGGGAGACCCTGCTGAATTGCCATGTAGTCTCATACTTTCTGGATGGGCAGCGTGCTGTCACTGAGATTTTGCTTCTGCCTCACCCATGAGTGATCTAATGAGTCACTCTGGTGGTGCCCAGTATTTAAAAACAAGCTAGGGTGGGACTCTGAAATCTGTGGGGTGAAGGATGAGTGAGCCTTAAGCTCTGTCATAAGCATATCAAAATTTCCATAAGTATGCTGTATAGTACACTCACTGATGCCAGATCTGCCTTAAGGACAGATGGCTGGAGATGGAGCAAACAATCTCACAGCCAATGCCAGCATTCTGCTTGAATCAATACTTGTTTCTCCTGAAACCTGTAATCCAAGGGTGCATTAGCTGCTGCAACACATTGAATTGCATTTGCCTAACCTAGAGGCTTTTATCAGACCACAGAGGATCAGGGATCGTGCATGTCCTTTTACACAAGATTTGTTGCCTTGTTTACACAAGATTTTTTGGGCCTTTAGGCCCAGCTTTGGAATCTGCTGGAAACAAAAGGGACAGGACTTACTTAGAAAGGATACAGTAAATACTGTGTCATTAGGAGCTGAGCACAAAGCAATCTCGACTGCATAGCCCAGTCTTTAGAAATGGAAATTGCTTGTGGTGGGAAGCAGATGGCCCAAGACACCAAGTCATGTAAGATGTAGATGCTTCACAGAAGGCCAAATCACTGTGAGAAATGTGACAGATTTAATTGATCTGTCTTTTGTTGGGAGATTGCTGCAGTTATGTCTTTTTCCAAATTATCCTCTGCAGCTGCCTAGAAGCTTCTTACATGTCACCTAAAGAAAGGACTGTGTTCATTCCTCTATGAGGCAGGCTTGCTTATGGAGTAACGCATGCTTTCCTTGTCTGAGCTACTGAGATCCACTTGCACAGACAGCACCTGGACCTTCTGATGTGGCCTGCTGCAGTTCCCTGTAGAAAGGCATGCCCTCTACGCCCTCAGAGCCAGCTAAGGGTGCTGGTCTTATATTTTAAAGCTGATAATGCTCTGGGGACTAAACAGGCACACCTTGCTCTTTATGGTACCCTGCAACCTCACTGGCGATTACAGTGATAAAAGCCCTAAGGTCCTGTGATGGAAGTCACTGCTTTGCACAGATCTAGTAGTGATTGGGTGACAGGAGCAGCCCATGGGGCTGGGTGAAGGGCAGGCACTGGTATCAGGGGAGGCACATTTCACTGGAAAAACACCAAGAATAAACTTTTTCCAAACTGGAGAAATTATTCTCTCTGAATCATCTTCCTTTTCCACCACTCTCAAGATACACAACTCAGCAAATCGTCCTGTGGACATTTAACTCAAAAGAGAGTATTTTTCCCCAAAACTGTTCTACGGTATTCCTCACTCCCTTCTTGGATTCTTCTGCAGAAAGCGGTTTATGAATAATGCATATGAATCTCCTCCCGTTGGGAAAGGAGGGGATTTTGTTGCATTTAAAAGGATACAGTTCTCCAGGGAAATGACTTGGATGGAAATACCCAGATTACAGGTGGTTGTCTCAGTGAATACTGAGCACCTGCATTTAGACATGTTAGTGATAGAGCAGAAGTCTTTGGGAAGCTTCTTGTAACGGCCACCTCTCTTCTCTCCCTGTTTCATGCCATTTGTAGGGCTTTGAGTTAGAGATGATAGAACGGCAACTCTTCCTGTACCATGTTTTCACAGCGGTTTTAGGGACAGAGGGAGTGCTCAGGCTGCCCATGTTGGCATTGCTACTGTATTAGCATTTCCTTCCTCTGGAAACATGACTCCTCTTGGTGGCAGAGTACAGATTCCTGCCAGGATGTCCCCATGTGACCATCTGTGAGCTTCAGGACAGAAGCACTTTTGGCCATCCTCCCCTTTCTTTCTCCCATTCCCTCCTCTGATTTCATCCGGAAATCACACTTACCATGCTAGCTGAGAGCGACAGTTGACCTCCGCTGTGGGATGCACTTTGCAGCTTGCAGTGTCTGGGAGGGTTAGCAGATCAGCTTCCAAATAGGGCTCTCCCCCTTCCCCCGTCTCTCTAACTCTTGGTCTGCGTTAGGTACAGTCTCCTGAGAGTTTTCTTCACCTGCCTCTTCACACAAACTTTGACAAAATTTAAGTTCTTAGGTGCCCAGAGAGGTAGGTGAGTGTGAAATCCCATCATATTCTTTCACACTTCTGTTTCTATCCTTGTCTGCTTGCAAGGCCGCCTTCCCTGTAGGAGTAGGTAATGTGACCCTTATCTCCTCACACAGTCCATCCCTTTTTATTGCTCAATTTCTCCTCCCTAGTTATCTCACACTGTAATGACTGTTTCATGTAATTGTCTCCTCTTTTTTTTTTTTGTTAATGAAAATATTTATGCTTTTTTTTTTTCTTCACAACATTATGTTGCTTTCCTTCCACATACAGGACCTATGTGTGATATTTCTGTATTGCCCTTCAGTATATGTTTGAAAATAGGAGAGGGAGGGAGGAAGTGGAAGCAGTTTTTAATAGCTGGGTTTGAAGGTTTGGTCAGATTAGAGTAAGGATCAAATTAACTGATAATTGGGAACAGATTGTTCTCCTCATGTAAACCAGACACTGCAGGTCTGGAGTAGTCTCTTATTGCTTAGGGGCATGTTTGCTGATGTACTCCTAGCCCCTTCCTTACCCTCTCTTCGAACAACCAACCCCTCTGCCTGGAGCACTGTCATATGGGTTGCAGATCTAATAATAAAAAGAAAACACTTGTGCAATTTAGCTGCTGTTACTGGAATTTCAGGTCTAATCCCAGCAAATAGGTCAAGTTTTAACACTTCATGTACACAGCACAGTAAATATAAAGTGTGCAGTTTAAAAAAAAAGTGCGGTGCAAGGAAATGCAATAAACTATATGGTTGTGGTTGAAAAAGTAGACTGATATTTGCATATGATAAAAGCGCAGAGACAAGATCAAAGCAGCCAAGTTTTGAGGGCTTCTGAGAACCAGCAGTGGTTTTTCACTTGAAGTAATCCATGGATAAGCCCTTTCTCCATCTCTCCCCTCCTTCCAGCAGAAATTGCGATTCTTACATTTTAGATATGTTTTTCCATGTCTGCAGTTTAAACATGTTTGGGTTTTTTTTAAAAGTGTATTTTAGAATCACTCTTCTGCTCCTGTCTTCTGTTTTTCTACGTGGAGACAGATGGCTGTTACATAGCTACTGAACTTGCAAGTACTTGAATGTCCTCACAAGGCTGTGTATCCACTACATCACCCTTTGGACTTTCATCATTCTCCTTTGCCATCATTAGTACAGTCCTGTTTCCTTCCTCCATTCTCATAAAGTGTGTCTGCCATCCAGGATGCTCATCTTTTCCTTTTTGTTTCCTGATATTCCTCTTGGCCCATCTCCAGTGCTTGATCTCACTCCAGCTCTCCCTGACGACACGCAGGGACTTCTCCCCAAGTGCAGGCCCTGGGGAGTGTGGCGTGTGCCTCCTGCCATTATCCAGCCCTCCTCTGTGTCCTGATCTGCCTTTAATGCTCAGAGGCTTCCTCACAACCTGTCTTCGGTGCTATGAAAGTGCACTGCTGATGATTTTGGGATAATTACTTCCCTTTCCCTTTGCAGGTAGAAGTTGTAAGGCTACAACTCTACAAGCACGTGTATGGCTCAGCCGGTCCCTCTCAGCCTGTATCCCTGTAGGGCAAGACACCAGGTAGAGCAAAGACCACAGCAGCAGGAGAGACATCTCTGTGTGAAACTGAGTGTAGCACCTTGTGCTTCACTTCAGCTTTACTGTCGTTCTCTGATCCTGCTGCTGTGTGATGTATTCCACGCGCTGTTTATCAGTTTACATGGCCCATTAATAATGGACATGTGTAGTCTTGCTCTTGGGTCCCCTGAGTTATGAGTGACACGTATTTTCCTTCCCATTTTGTGTGGCGATTTTCCTTGTCTCCGTCTTTTGCATGTTGTTGTGGATAGAAGTGCAGTATGTGTGGATTGGTGATTGGGACTAGAAATCCATAGTGTTTGATTGCAGAGTCTTGATTCAGGTGGATAAGAGATGCCTAAAAACCATAGTCTGTATGGTTTCCCTGGCAAAGCCATCAGCTCCTTCCTGCACCCTCTCCCTTTCCTTATCTGGGGAAGTGGGGGTGATGCCTGAAGGACACGGAATGCCTTTCATGCCTGCCTGGCCATCCAGGATCTGCTACCTGACCCCAAATGACTCAGTCCACTCTTTTGAAATGCACCAAGAGACAGTCACTAGGCTGACACCTCCACTTGAGTTCCCAACAGGCAGAAATTCACTTTGTATCCTTGTCTGTGGTGTAAGAAGTCTGTATATGTATTTCCAGATCTGGGAATGTGGATCGTTGTTTTACAGCCATGGATTTTTCTTTCCTCTTGTCTTCAGGTTCAGTGTTGCTGACTTGTCTCTGGAGAACGGGAGTTGGGAGATGGAATCTGCATCTCCTGCTGGGAGATGCAACAGAAGTTGCTAGGTTACTTAGTTCTAACAGCCCAGTAGAAATTAGCAAGTGTGCCAGACCATCCATACAAAAAAAAATAAATAAAAGGGGCGGAGAAAAGAAAAAATAATTCATCAAGTTTGAAGGCTTGGATAGTCTACTCACTCCCACAGGAAGAGTCCTTACCATAAGCTTTTCCAAGCAGTCATGTTGGAAGAACAGTAGAGATTGTAGCTTGTCATGACATACAAAATACTAAGTAGTTGAAGTTCATTCTGTGTGAAGCTAAAGCAAGTGGACACTTAATGCTGATAGATTTTTCAGTTGCATCATCTCTCTGGGTACATACTAACTAGTGAGGAACCTAACTGTGATGTGCAAAGTCTCTCGTGTGGAGGTTTTGATTCTTATGTAATCACTGGGCCAGATTAATCACGCGTAACTATACTTCCAGGAAGTTGACCAGTAGATCTCCTTACGGTACGAACACATCAGCTGCAGTCTGACATTTTGAAGACAGTTACTGAATACCTCCCAGCTACCCTAAAAATACACATTTGACACTATGACTTAACACATATCCTGGACCACCCCTGGACCAGGAAGTCTCTGGGTTGTAGGTTTCTGGAAGCTGAGAGGAGAAATGTTGCCATATGTCTGCTTTCTTCTGCTGCTCTCCCAGAGGCATCTGCTAGGGGAGAAGGTGGGTAGGCCAGGTCAGTCTTGGGTCTGACCTGAAGAGCTAGTAGGTTTTAAATCATGCGATGGAAACCAACTGCCAAATTCTGAAAGGCTGTAAAGAAAAAAAAAAACAAACCCACAGCAATGCCATCCTCCTCTCCCAAAACAAAATCCACCAAAATAAAACCAAGAAGAATCCCATAGCCAATCTTCACCATAATGCAACAGCCATGATTTTGGGGGTAGGAACGTTAGCCTGACAGTGGTGGGTCAGACTGAGCTCTATGCTCCCCTAGACTGGATCATTTAGTTGGGCAGATTATTTCATTCTTTCCAAGCAGAGCCGCCCCAGTGCTGAGGAAATGGTATGTTGGAGATATGTGTTTTAAAGAGAAGAATTTCATCCATTGACTTTCACAGATCCATTGTGCGTTTTCTGCCTTTTGTTTTCAAAAGGGGTGTGAAATAACCTGCTCTTTAGATAAGAATTTACGTCTGGATGGCTGCCCCTATACCAGATCTTACATTCGCTCTGCTACAGATCAAATCAGGTTTTTGGTCACTGGGGAGCTGTGCTCTGACCTCAGTTTTGTTTCTACTGCAAACAGTAGCTGAGTGAGTTTGTTTGATACCATAATGGTCTCAAAAGCCAAAAGAAAAAATACACGTGTGCCCTTTGCCTTTAGGCTTTACTGGTGCTAACCCAGACATGTGCCTCCGTATTTGACTCTCTGGACAAGGGATGAAGTGCTGATACATATTATTGGTTATTGCTTGCACTCGTGTCAGGTCTTTTTCAGCCTGCTGGGTTAACTGAGCTTTCAGAAGAGTCCACTAAAGGTTCGTGACTTGATGCAGGGCTCGTTCAGATGTCAAGCCCTTGAAACCACAGAGTAATGATAAACAGATGGAGCATGTGGAGACAGCTGCTAAAATTTATTCTTCTCTAAACAGGACATCATGATGTCTTTTTTTAGGAAAATGAAATCATACCATGTCAGAGATTTTTTTTTTTCCCTCCTCTGAGCAGAATCCTAACTCTTGAGGATATTTTTGCCATACTTTGTTTCTCATAACTTTATTTTGAATATCACCATTCTTTTCACAGCAGAAAACTAGATGGGTATTTTCATGTTCTTCCCTGCCTGGTCTGAAGAATCTGCTGATGGAGCTAAGAATGCCCACCAGCAACACCCAATGCTGCTGTGCACTGCTTGTCCTTACCTGGCTGGTCACTTGCTCTGTGAGTTGGAAGACGGGGCTTGAAGGGCTGAGAGTACAAAGTGATGGCTGAGTAGTGTTTCAAGGGCTGAATTTTTGCTTTTGATTCCATGAACAGAAAGCATGGGTTGGGTTTCAGCTGCCCTAGAGCATTTCTGGCTTCTAGAAGAAACTTCAAAGCATAGTTAGAAGCTGTTCCCAAAGCATTTTTTATGGTGAGCTGCTTTTCTTTAGAGATGGGTTGGTTAGAGCAGAGACCAAACCAAATCAAGTTCATTTAAAATTCTATACCTTCATGGTCCATAGATGTAACAAGCTGGCTACATCTAGATACTTCCTTCAGACATTTTTGGGGAGATCATGTTTTATAGTGTATGCATCAATGACTTGTATGTAATTCAAGGAAATTACCTAGAGGGCAGGACCTGATTTATAGTCTGAAAGCTGTTACCTGTAAGTATTAAATACAATTTTGCTTTGTATTAAATGCCACTGAAGCCACTAGACACGATCAGGAAACACTTTTATTGGAAGTCTGTGCCATTTAGCAGAAGGCAATGTGGAGGACTTGGATGTCTCCTGTCATTTTAGCTCAAAATCCCACTACTGTTTGAAGCACAACTCTTACCATCTGCAGTGATGCTGGAAATTATTTTAACAATTCATCTTCTTTTTTTCTTTCTTCTAACTGTTCTTGGGAATCTGGATGGAAGACATGGTAATAGAACTTTTTTTATTTATTCCTGTGAAGTCTTAGGACCATTATCCTTGTTAAATTAGTCTGTCCCCTTGCACATTTAGTTTTGGAATCTTTCTTTGGCTATATTGCAGAAACTGCTACTGTTAGCAGACGTGAAGAGAGGTGGAGCTGAGGCCTTTGAGGGTGTCCTTGTGATTATGAGAAGTCACTCTTTTTGCATCTGGAATTCCACGTATCTTGAGTTAATACTCGGTATTATGTAGAAAAAAGAAAACTGAATATGGAAAAATCAAATATGCTTGTACTAGCATGAAGCATATTGTATATTTTGGCCATGTTTCAGAAAAAAAAAGAAAACTCTTTGTATCTTAACTTTATACTAAAAGTTTTTATTTTTATCCCTCAAATTATAAGCTGCATTTGAGAAGGATAAACAAAATGAGATTGAATGTAACACAGGCAGAATAGCAAGCAGTGATGGTTACAACAGAGCTAATTGTTCTCCTCAAATTATATCAATGAACCTTTCTGTGCTCTCAGTCCACATGTGGGAGTGAGAATTGAGAGATGTGTAGGTGAAGGGCTTGGGGAGGAAGGGAGAGTGGGTGGAGAAGAAGTGACCTGAACTTTTAATTCCCTCTTGGAAACGAAATTTTCCTTCATAACGAAAAAAAAAAAGAAAGTATCTTTTTAGAGTGTCATTTGGTATGGTTCCTTTTGTCCTGCTGCCCATATAATGCATTTTAACCCTCGGGCAAATGGAGGCATCGTACAGCATGTGAAGTGCTGTGAAGGAAACCACTGGCACTCTGTGCTGGGCTGGGTGCCGGGCTGGGACTGTCTCAGGAAATTCCAAATGAGTATNTATCAGCTTGGGGAAGAACATTATATGCTTACTTATTTTAATGTTGGAGGCAGTAATTAGGACCTAGAAATCTTCTCTATAGGAAATTCCAAATGAGTATAAATAAATGCTCTGTAGCAACCTCTGGGCTCCCTGCCTGCTGATGTGTCAGGAATACGCACTCCCTTTAAGGCAAAGGAAAGTGTGCTTCAGACTTAATTTCCTGAAAAACTAAACGTGGCAATGTCGAAAGGTTTGCTTCTGGGTGGATCGGTGAGTTGAGACCCTTCAATGGGGTGGGGGGGAGAAGTGAGATGCCATGTCTGGCTCTGCTAGCACGATGGTACAGCTGAGAAAAGGGGTGAGGGGCACCCCAGGATAGCACAGCTCAAACCAGCACTGCGTGTTCTTACAAGACATCGAGATGGTTTTTTTTTGTTTAACAGTGTAGGGTTAGATGGGCTGTCTTGCAAGTGCTGCTGTCTGGAGGCAGTTTGCACTTGCAGTTTCAGGCACCTCTGATTGATAGCTTCTTTGTTTTTGTTATTATATACAGAGCAGTTTGTTTTCTTCAACAGAGCAGGTTTTCTAGTGGGAGATCGGTGTTGTGAACACGAAAGTGAAGGGAGTGCTGTACCTGTTTACTGTAAGGCATCATTTCAGCAGCGGAAGGGTAGCTGTTACCCTTAAAGTTGCTAATTTTTAGTATTATTCATAGACTTTCTGTTATAATCCACTAGCTTTAGCTATTTAAAATGTGCATAAAGAATTCTAATTCTAATAATGACCTTTTTCATATTTTCTCTGAAGATCACTTTTTAAAAATCAGTTCACTGGTCTGAACTATTTTAAGCGCAGAGTAAAAAGCTTTCAGTGTTTTTGAAAAATGCAAATCACTTATGCTTTTGAAGTCTGGAAGGCAACACACGTCTTATCTCAGGAATTGGTACTAGATTACTATAAAAAAGAGCAGGAGGGAACAATTCCCGGTATTTGAAATATTATACTGATTATGCAGCATAAACCATATTCCTTATGGAGGCAAGCATGTGACAAAATAATGTCCTTCGAGGACTCATAAATACAAATATTTGTAGAACCATTCTTGCAGAAGACAATTCTTCCATTTTTTCACCCTGTGCACAGCTGTAAGACCAAACTGAAACTGTAAATCAGTTTCAATATTCCATGGCAGGTTTATATCCCAGGAGTGCAGGTTCTTTCCTGATGGTTACTCCCGTTACAATATCCCTATGTATCTGCTCTCCACTTCTCACCTCTTCAGAGATTTATAAGCACAGAAGGGTAATGACATTATAAATCTAAATATTTTGGGTTTGTGACTTGGTTGTTCTTGGCTAGAAAGCAAACAAAGCCTTCTTTGCTTGGGCTTCAGCAGGTAACACTGATGCACAGTTCTTTTAAAAGACATTTTCAGGCAAACACCTGGCTTGCATCCATGACTCCTCTGGCCCTCATGGGGAGTGGGGAGATGTTTTAGATGAGTGAGGAAGGAAGATAAATATTTGGGGGTTTGCTCCGCTTCTGCTTTGCCAGCCCTCTGTCTGGGCTTTATGAAGCCCATCCTACTATGTCGATGATGCAAGACTTGGTCTTTGTAACTGTTTTTCCCTTTGTCGTTTTTCTTGTGACAGTGAAGTGGTATACAGCAACAGGGGATAATATACTGTTGGAAGAGTGGGGCAGGTATGCCGCATTTTCAAGGATTGGGAAGGGAGGTAAGGGAGCTTTGAGGTTTCTCCTGTGCAGCAGAGGACAGCAAAGTGCCTTACCAACACTGGGACACAACTTTGTGTTCATCAGCATCGCTGGCTGAAACAGCCCAGATCTAGTGGGATGTATATATTAGAAAGGAGGGCTATGGTGGTCTGAATCACATCATTCTGGCTTTCTCCCAGGCTGTGGGGAGCTTGTGATTGTTATCTACTGTTTGTCATAACTTACTCTGCTTTGCCAGGCTTGAGTTAGTCTGATTTGGAAAGTATCTTTAAGTTCAGTGATCTTCATTTGTCAGAAATGAGCCTGAAGCCAGTAAGTGGGCACAGAGTAGAAAGTGAATGAAATAAATACTTCATGGAATGACGAAGGACAGTTCTCAAATAGACAGATACTGCAAGATGAAAAAAATGGACATGGAATCAGGTGCTTGGAAAGAATAAATTCATGCAGGATTGACCTTGTTTTGTTGACATCTGGTTTTCAAAGGTAAGTAAACAGGATTGAGATGCCCCCCATCTTGAACCCAGAAGCAAAAGATGACTGTTCACAGCTCCTCACTCTTCCCAATGATACCGGAGAGAGCAGAAGGCTAACTTTATTACGAGGAAAGGAGTGTCTTTCAGAGGACAACGTTTTTTGTGACTGAGCCAGCTACACCCCCATCGCTGGTTCAGTGAGTTTGCTTTTGATATAAGGCAAGATCTTTTTTTCCTCAGTTACATTTCTTGACACGGCACATTGGTTAAAGTAGTGTTGGCAGAGGATGATTTGGGGAATGCATGAGTGCAATGCAACTGAGGCAGCCACTTGCTTCTGACTTCTTTGATGCTGGACCTGCTGGTCACACTCAGAGCCACAGTACACCCACAGGCTGATTTGTGACAGCAACCCATCCAAGTGGCCACTGTTTTTAGAATAGTTTTTACACTGAGGTGGCAGCGTTGTTGCAACAGGGGCAGCCCCCACCATGGTTTCTGCTCTGCTCTTCCTTCCTGCTGGTGGGGCAGCTAGCAAAGTAAGCTAACTGTATCCTTTCCCACTCAATGCCCTGCTTCCTGCCAGCCATAGTTTGATTTCCACTGGGAACTGTGAGTCACAAACTGGGATGGATGCAAAACAGAATAACCTCTCCGTTTTGAGGTCCTGTGGTTAGCAGCCTTCAGGTGGTGCACATGCAAGATGTCCCACCACACAACTGCCAGATCTAGAGCTATTCCCAGAATGTGAGCAGTTGAAAAGGAGGTTTATTATCAACCTAAAATAAGGGAGTTGTCAGAATGGAAAGCAGATTTTGTAGAATATAAAGCAGAATTTGTGAATTTTGATTAATCCTTTATTCAGAGTTAATTAATTTGAACAATTTATAATCTGTATATTTTAAATGAACTTCTGTTTGAGCTGTGAGTTTTTAGTTCAGAGATTCTAGAAGTAAAAGTTTTAGACATTAAAAAGACTGAAGAGGTTAGGAGGTTTGTTTTTTAAAAGGTGGTTTTTACTTTCAGCTCACAGAAATAATTTTTAGCTGTGGTTATATGATGTTCAGATAGAAACTCTATAGGTAAGTCTCTTTTACTATGTGAAAAAAAACCAGAAATGTGACATTGAAGGACACCATCCTAACACTAAAAAGGCTGTCCTTTATATATTTTTGTTCGTGTGTATGTGTGTATATATATCTATATAGAGAGATATGAAGTACAAATTAATAATTAGAAAAGCCACAGTCTCTTCTACAAGGGTAAGAAAGGGTTCTGTGGTTTAGGAATTAACCCTTGAGGAGGAGGTGACAATGGGACATTCAGACTAGGGCATCCATCTGATCAAAATGAGAGGTGCTTGGTCTTTTTGCTATAATGCTAACCAATAAAAAAATTGTATTATGTTTTTATTATAATGATAATCCGAGTATAACGCTGAGCAACTAAGATTTTCAGGTTCAGAGGAACATAACTGAGCGACTGTTTTCTCTGTGGGTTTATCAAGTCAATAGAAAAAGCCCAGTTCAAGGGAAAGACTTTCGATGCTTTTAATGGCACTTGCATTGTGGCTGTGATTGTTTTGAGTTTTTCCTCTATTGTCATAATAGTCGTACTTCTTCTAGAAAGAGCACAGTATCAAGACAGCAGATCTGTTCTTAAAATGCCTTCTTTTACCAATGTTGTGTGGTACATGTGGCATGGTCACCCAGTGCCCTAGTCTTCGTTTTCATAGTGCAACCAGAACACAGCAGCCATCTGAATCTCTGAACCACCTCTCTTCAACATTGCTGATGCTTATGTTCATTGAGTTAAGGTGGTCTCCTTAATTCACTTCTGTGAGGCTTACCTCTACAAATATCTGAGCTGGACCTTCTCACCTTGAAATAAAAACTTATGTATTATACAGTGTTGTAGCTTCAACCTTTCCCTGTTATTATAGGGGAAGTTGCTATCCCTCATTTTTTTGATTACAACCCCCAACCCAAAGCACTGAGTATTTACATGTCAGATTTAAAAGTCAGCTCCTTAGTTCGGATATTGCAATTCAGATTTTAAAAAGTACCCTAAAAATCTTGTAAAAAAATACGTTAGCATTTTTCTCCTCCTTATTTTGCTTTGAGATTAAATATTTAGCAAACATTTTACACATAAGATTTCTTTCTTCAGTATAAGGTACAGTAACTGGAATTCCTCTGTAACGGGAGAGTCCTACGTACCTGTAACTGTGGGGTTTGTAGCAGGGTCTGTCATCCCTCTCTGCCTGGGGCGTTTTGGTATGGACTGTGGTAGCCCATACCTGACAGCCTCAGGTGCATCAGGAGTTAAATCCCACTCGCTCCAGGCATAGCTGTAGCTGAGTAATAGCAGTAAATTACCCTTTGTACAAGGTGGTGTTTATTGGTTGGTTTTACATGGCCGAAAAAGAGAGGAAGGTATTTTCAGCCACATCTACACTATGCTGTAACGTGCTGGGCAATTGTGCCGTTGCTTGTACAAGCTGAGCTGGATGATCCCAGCACTCCAGCCTGGGCATAGCAGGAAGAGTGGCTGATGCCAGCACTGGGCAGCTTCATGGCTTGACTCGGCTGTGCTGTGGTGGTTCTCTTCCTTTTGGGACACAAGCAGCCAACCAAGGTGGTCTGCACCCCACACCTGCAGCATACTGCACACTACTGCTGTGTGCTTTAACTGCAAAGGGAAAAATAAACCACTTGATGCTTCTGCTGTGTCTGGCAAACTACAGAAACAACTTTCTGTAGGCCTTCCCCTCTCTGTTCTTGGAATAAAATAAAAAAAAAATCTCATAGGTTGATTGTTTGCGTTTTGGGCTTCCCCTTCCCACTTTTGGAAATACTAAAGAGCTAGGCTGAATTGTTGAGGAGCTAGTAATTTCATGGCATCTTCTGTACATCACTGTCCAAAAGAAAGCTGATCAAATGAGTGTGCTGCAAGCCTAAGGTCTGCTTTTGAAGTGGTTTTGGTGTTGGTGGTCTTTTTAACTTACATTCAAATCCCAACAACTGAAAAGCAGAATGAAAGAAAAGTTGTTAATTATTCCATTCTACTTTTTCTTTTTAAACAAGTGCTCAGCCTTATGTTTTAATTCTTTTCAGAAGACAAGGCTGATACTCATTTATACATGCTCAAGAACAGAAAGGGAAAAGAACAAAAGTTGTATTTCGGGTGAGGGGAGAAAGGGGAAAGCATACATTTCTTCTCTGTTTCAGTAAAGAATCAAAAAAAATCAAATCCCCCTTTTTTTTATGCCCTCTTTTCCTGTCCCAGATAACCTTTCAAACTGAAGTTGTGCGTATAAACATACAGATTTGATTAAATTTATGCCAGCTATGGCCTCTGTGTTTTTCCTCTGCAGCATTCTTCATGATTGTCTTATGCGGTAACTCTGGAAGAACACTCTGTTTGTTATTCGTAACATTATTTCAATGGAAGAGACTTATTCAATAGCAATCAGATCCAAAATAAAAATGCCTTAGAACAGATACCATAACCAGATGGGGAGAGAAGGCTTTAGATGTGAAGTCTGTGTTTTACAAGGCACCTTAGACTTTTAGCTTCAGAAGTAACATCTTCAGTTTCTTCTCTTTGCTGGACCCTCCAAGGCAGCTCTACAACGAAGTTTTCATACCTTGCAGAACCAAAACTCTGTGTCTGTCCACGCTTTCACTGTTTTTCTCTTCCTCAGAAATCCTGAAGCCCATCACCTGAATGTTCTATTTTTTTCCAGTTCTCCTGGTCTGGTAGCAGGCATGTTTGGTGTGGACTTGGGTAGGGCTGACTCAATATTTCAGTATAGTGATGTACTTGTGTAGTGCATTGGATAGGATATAATTTAATAGAAGTTGGCAAGACTGGAATGTTTGGACAGAGCCATTCCCAGTAGTGCAGGAGGGTGAGAATTGAAGAGTGCATTTTAAAAATGCTGCTAGTGTCCTGCCCATGGTTATCTTGCAACAAGGGGAGGGAAATGAAGTCTTTGCACACTTCTGGAGAAATGCATTAATAACGACAAGTACCACAATGAGGCCTCTGTGCTCCATAGAGCATTTTACTTCACAGGTACTACTGACACGGTAAGTTTGTGTCTTGTTGCATTTAAAGACATTTCAGAAGAAGACAAGAGCATCTGCAGCATTTTCAAACACAAGTGTTATGTGTTTGTGTGTCTGCACATACTGTTTCAGTGTAACACAATGACATGGTTAATATTTGTCTGAGCTGCTAGAGGAACTGGGGAAGAGTTCTCCTAATTTCAGCAGTGCCCATATTCAGCTGGACAAGGATGAAACAGGATGCCTAACAAGAGTGTTTATACTGACCAGTGTTTGCTGCAATACTTCTGTGTGTGTTGGGGTGAATGGAGTAGGAATCTTTTGCTCACTTGAGGTCTCTAGGCATAAAGGCTTGCCTTTCTGGCTGAAGGGCAAATAGGTACAGCTTCGTCCAAGGTTAATCTGAGGTACCTGCTTGTGTAGCACTTGGTACTCACTCACCAAAGCTAGGGAATAAGGGCATCCATGGTTCATCTAAGACCTGAGGGTTCCACGAAGAAGGGCTACACTCATATCAGGTGTTTATTCATATCCTTTTCATTAGGTTGGGGTTTTTTGAACCAACAAAACCATTTTTATATTGCTTGAAAACAGCCATCCATTTTGCTTTGTTCCATGCTTAACAGGTACACCCATTTTGGCCTTTTCTCTGAGATAGCAAAATGCACAAAGGCTTGGTGCAGCTCCTGCACACAGCATCAGTGTTGTGTGTTGTTGGTAGACTGCATGCCCGTTCCTTGTTTGTGTTAACATATCAAGAAATGTCTCCAGAGATCAGCTCATAATACTGGGATTGTGTTGGTGGAGTGCCGTTCACTGTGTTGTTTTAAGGAGAAACAACAGGCAGTAAGCTCCACACAGTCTCATGCTTGTGGAGCGGCAGATATGAACTGCATCCTTGTAGTGCTGCCAGCATAAGCTGAGGACTAAAGCGATTTCATTGTGAAGACACTGAGCTTCCTGCAGGTGTTCTGTAGAGGCTTAGTGAGGGATTCTGTGTCAATGTGCTTATTTTTTCATTATTACTTACTTTTGACAGGTTTCTGTTGAGCATTCTTAAAGCCATTCTGCACTGAAGAAAAAAATGTATCTGAGGTTCCAGTTCGGCTCTCATGGCTTAACATGAGATTTGCATGTCTTTTTAGAGGTTTTATGAATATTTTTCTGAAGCTGCATTAATTCTTAAGTCCTGGGACTTCCAAAGAGTTCCTCCCTCCCCCATCCAACATTTATGCATTGTGCCCAGGGACAGTTTAGAGGAGCTGCCTGACTTTCCTGGTAAAGTGATGGGAGAATCGGAGATGTTGCTGGTTAGAAAGACAAGGACCAAGACAAGCAGAGGAAAGGAACTGAGAAAAATGGGAGAACAGGTAAAATTGATGGAGCTTGAATTTGCATGGGCTGGGTGAACTGAGTAGAACCAATCCTGGGATGGGGGGCAAGACTGTAACCAGATTTTGGGTTAGAATTGGTGGAGCAAGTAGGGAAGATGAGTGAGAAATCCAGTGTGGGAAGAATACAGAAAGAGATCAGAAAACTATAGGGAATGAGGGCTACTGTGAGAGTTGGGACTAAACCTACGGTGTAGGTGGGAAGGAAGGGTGGCCAACCTAGTGCAAGGAGCTGTGGGGTGTGGAAAGGAGAGATGACTGTCTGCAAGGAACAGAGCCAGGATGAGAATCTGGGAACAGAACACTGAATTTGGGGAAGCACTGAATTTGGAGAGGAAGAGGAGTAATTTGGAGAGCCTGCTGTCTCATTCTCTCCCTGTCAGCGGGAGTCCTGGAGTCGTTTTCTGTGCCTGATATTGAGGCAGTCCTGCTGGAAGGAACTGTGTGTGCTTAAAGTATGTTAGTATGCATGTATTTTTGCTTCCACTCTGGTATTTAGATGGCTATTTTGGGTGCATCTATAAGTAAATACCACAGCAGACAGAGAGTCTTTTAGCAAACATGTGGTCTGGGGGGTGTTGTATGTGTCTGCCCAACAGTCTGTCCACCCTGCAGGACAGAGACAGCGGTATGCTAAGGTCAGCCCCACTTGTGTGCCTGCCCGTGTCAGTGCGTCTGTCCTATTCCCGTGCTAGGAAGGTAGGTTTACCCGAAGCAGCAGCATCCTTTCGTCTAGGGATGTCCCGTGGTATCCAAAAGCATGACTGCTATGAAGGCAGTTACGCCGTCTGTAGACAAAAGCTTTTCTTGTCAAGGAAACTGGAAAAACAGAAGCCTCTTTTTCCCCTTCTCCTAAACCTTTTCAGTACAACATTAAGTCNACAGGAGGAGCAGGATGTATAGCAGCATTGTGTATAGGTACTCAGCCCAAGGAAGCCCAGTGGATCCGGTGAAGTTTTGTTTAGATTGCTTCGGGGTCCTGCGTCTGGTGGGCAGATGGGTTTTCCTCACGTGCCAGGTGACAGTCTCCCACAGGAGTGGCATTCGGGACCCTGCTGAAAGGGAGTCCTAGTGCCTGTCTTGGTGCTGGGGGCTTAGTGCAGTTTAAAATGAAAGAGGCAGAGGCGCTGGTGGAAGTAACGTGAGCTGAAGTGAGAGCAAACTGGTATTGCTGCTCTTGAGGCAGCAGTTCCCTAAGCCATAAAGCAGCTGCAGAGCTTGTGAAGTCTAATGGCAGCGGTTGCATAAGGAGCAGGGTCAGAGTTCCCATCGCCTGCTTGAGTGCACCCTCTAGAAAAGTTGGTCTCCGGATAATTCGTGCGGCACGTTGTAATCCTGTGGTCTTTCCGTGGCAGCATTGTGTGTGTGAAAGCTTGGTATGACACAGGAACACTTGAGGGATTTGGGGAAGCACAACTTTTGAGCTACTNTTCTCTTTTTTTTTTTTTTTTTTTTTTTTTTTTTCCCCCTCCCCTCCCCTCCGCCCCAGGAGGCTTATATTCCTTTAAGAGGACGCGGTTTCCAAACCTCGCCTTTTAAAAACGAAACAGAGAGCTAAATTCAGTTCCAGCCACGGTAGCAGCCTGGTGCGCCCTGCAGGAGGGGTGGGCCCGGCCGCGCCGCAGGGGTCGGCAGGGACGGAGGACGGACTGACGGACGGCAGGGACGGAGGGCGGGCGGCGGGGAGCGNGTGCTGGGGGCTTAGTGCAGTTTAAAATGAAAGAGGCAGAGGCGCTGGTGGAAGTAACGTGAGCTGAAGTGAGAGCAAACTGGTATTGCTGCTCTTGAGGCAGCAGTTCCCTAAGCCATAAAGCAGCTGCAGAGCTTGTGAAGTCTAATGGCAGCGGTTGCATAAGGAGCAGGGTCAGAGTTCCCATCGCCTGCTTGAGTGCACCCTCTAGAAAAGTTGGTCTCCGGATAATTCGTGCGGCACGTTGTAATCCTGTGGTCTTTCCGTGGCAGCATTGTGTGTGTGAAAGCTTGGTATGACACAGGAACACTTGAGGGATTTGGGGAAGCACAACTTTTGAGCTACTAGCTGTACCACTTCTGTGCCCTTTTGTGAACAGACGTTATCTGTGTATGCATGTGTACACATTTATGTGGGTATGCACTTCTCAGCATTTGGAAACCTACTGATTAACTTTTTAAAAGTTAATCAGGATTTAGTGTTGAGGGTCAGTCAGCGGAAAGCTGGTCTGCTTGCTGAGCTGCAGCAGCAGTTTCTGCCTCTGGCGTGCTGTGAACACCCGTCTTTCTTTGCTTATGTTTCAGTACATCGTTTACTGAGACATAGTTTCTTTCCCAATGCTGATTTTGTTTCTTCTTTTCCAGAAAAAGAAGAAGTTGTTATAAATGGAGAAGATGAAAAAGAACGGAAAGACCTCTACTTTGTGGAAACACCTTATGGCTACCAGCTAGACTTGGATTTTCTGAAGTACGTGGATGATATACAAAAGGGGAATACCATTAAGAAACTAAACATCCGAAAGAAGAGGAAAACTGTACCAGCTTCAGCAGGTACAAAGAACTCTAGTGGCCAGTTCAGTGGCTGGACCTCCACAGAGTCTCTCTCTTCATCAAACAGTGATGAGAACAAGCAATCTTGTTTGGCAGCGAGGAGTCAAGTAACCTCATCCATCACTGCAAGACCCTCAGTTTCGTTTGAAGCATCTCCTTCGTACTTAACCATCCCTGAGAGTAAGCAGCCTCCTCCTCCCTCCCCCCAGCCTCCTCGGCACAACCTCCATGTAACAAAAACCCTTATGGAAACGCGGAGGCGACTCGAGCAGGAGAGGATGATGCAAGTCACACCTGGAGATGTCCGCAGGCCCCGTCTTTCCAGCTTTGGAGGCATGGGCTCCACAAGCTCCCTCCCCTCTTTTGTGGGATCCAGCGGGTATGGTCACATGTCTCAGCAGCTGCAGAATGGTTATCAGGGGAATGGTGACTATGGCGCCTGCTTCAGCTCTTCCTTGGGTAGTTCCATTCGTCACAGCCCCATGAGCTCAGGAATATCCACACCGGTCACCAATGTGAGCCCAGTGCATCTGCAGCACATCAGGGAGCAAATGGCAGTTGCCCTCAAGCGTCTCAAGGAGCTCGAGGAACAAGTCAAGACCATTCCTGTGCTGCAGGTCAAAATTTCGGTATTACAGGAAGAGAAAAGACACATGATGGCCGAACTCAAAAACCAGAGGAAAGCCTCTCAAAATGACACGTATGGTTTCAGAAAGCGATCCTACAGTGCAGGAAATGCAGAGCAGTGGGAACACATGTCTCAGGTGAGAAGAGGTGGAGAACTGTATATAGATTGTGAGGAAGACATAGAGAGTGTAGAGCAGAGCTCTCAGAGGATAGAAGAGTTCAGGCAGCTGACTGCCGAGATGCAAGCCCTGGAGAAAAAAATCCAGGATAGCAACTATGAAAGTCCAGCAAACCTCCGGGTGAACAGAGAAAGCCTGACAAAAGAAGCCCGATCTGTTGCTGTAGGTGCTGATGAGAATATGAATGATGTGGTTATATACAACAGATCTGCAAGACAACACAGAGAAGTAGCTGTGGGGACAGAGAAAGAAATGAGAGAGTCTGGGGTTGGGGTGACAGAGGCCATGCTTGGTTTGTCTACAGAGGCTGAGAAAGAGATAGAGCTTCAGCAGCAGACCATCGAAGCCCTTAAAGAGAAGATTTACAGGCTAGAGGTTCAATTAAAGGAAACTACCCATGACAGGGAAATGACCAAATTGAAACAGGAGCTGCAGGCAGCTGGGTCTAGGAAAAAGGTGGATAAAGCCGTGATGGTTCAGCCCTGTGTTGTCAGCAGGACAGTAGAGGCCATCATACAAACAAGAGACCAAATGGTGGGAGACCACGTGGACATCACTGATTCGTCAGTTGGAAACCACTTGCAGACAAGCAGTGTTGGCACCTCCTGCAGACCTGCCATGCAGAGCGTGGCTGTGGGCCCAGAGCTGCTGATGAGCCGGTGGCTGGTGAGGGAGAGGGCAGAAGTGCGAGACCAGGGCACAGGGACGTCATTTGAGCTGCATGATAAGGCGGTGGGTGCAGAGACAAGTGTCTGTGAGACAGGCATCAACACAGAGGAGTTAGCAGGTGTGCCAAGCCCCCACCAGGCAGCCCAGGTGGGCAGAGTGGTGAGGTCTGTGGGCTGTGGGGATTGCTCGGTGGACGTAGTGGTTTATGTTCCCAGGGAGTGTGTGTCCCGCGAAACAGCCACAGAGGCTGTGCCCAGGTCAGAGGCGACGGTGATGGCTGTACCTTCTACAGCTTGCCAACAAACCAGCACCTCTTTGGAGATGGTGAGCCAGTGCACCGGCACAGAGACGGCCTCACTCGCAGACTGCGGGACGAACACTGCTCTGACCAGCTGTGATAAACAGACCAACACGGAGGGTGTGGAGATGCGGAGTGTGGCGGTAGGAGATGGCCGGGTGAAAGACATACATGCGTCTGCTAAAATGCGCTCAGTTGGAGTGGGCACGTTGCTCTCTAGCCACCTAGGCTTTGAAAAGCCCTCCGCAATAAAAACCAGAGACTGTGGCATTGGGCAGATAAACGTTCACGAGAACTACCTGGTTGGTCTTAAAATGAGGAGCATTGCTTGCGGACCTCCTCCATTGCCAGTTGTGCCAGCTGGCACCAGGAGCATCGGTGTTGGTGGAGGCTCTGTGTGTGAGCCGGTGAGCAGTCTGTTGGAAAGCCCTCTGCCTCCACCTGAGTTGAGGACGGGCTTGGATCACTACATCGAGCGCGTGCAGAAGCTGCTGCAGGAACAGCAGATGCTGCTTGCCGAAAATTACAGTGAATTGGCAGAAGCCTTTGGGGAGCCCCACTCCCAGATTGGATCTCTCAATTCACAGCTCATCAGCACCCTCACCTCCATCAACTCTGTCATGAAATATGCCAGCACGGAGGAGCTGCGAAGCCTGGATCTTCAGAAACAGTGCATGGAGAGAAGCGCTGCATCAGGTAAGCCCGGCGTCCAGGCACGCTTTTGGTCCACTGTCTGCCAAAGCCACAGATCGGTCACCTGCTAGGCTCTTGTTTAGTCTGCAAGGAAGTGTGTAGTCCTCCCCGATGAAAAGCAGAACTTAACATTGTTGCTGGGTGTGCCCACTGGATATTCTCTCCAACCCACCACTGGAAACTGAAAACCAAAGGTGGTTTTGTTTGATTTCTCCCAGTCCAGGAGACTCTGAAGGGCCTGATGGGTAATGATGGCTCTGATCATCCAAGAGAGGTACCTAAAAGTATGGAGGGTTTCACTGCTATGCAAGGTGTTGATTCCATCTTACAACTGTAAGAATATTCAGGGTTAATGCCTGTGGGTTTGGAATTTTGTCCTTCCTTTAAACTTGGCATGCAGTTTTTAAAAACTATGGTGTCAGATTTGACAGAGTTCAAAGTCACATTCGGCATCTGTATCAAACTGACTTGTTTCCGCAGACATTTCCCTGGATTTTGTAGTGTTTCTTCCATTGCTTTCATTCCTTGTTCCTCTCAGCCAGAGAACTGTGGGGTGCTTTCCTCATTCCAGCAGAGCTGATTGCTTTATAATAGGCAACTCCAAAGTGCTTCACAGAAACCACATCTTGCATCTTCTCTGTTCCAATAACTGTTTGTCCTAATCCCTAATTACAGACTCATGTTTGAAAGGTATGAGCTGTAATTACTGCTGAAGATTTTGGTGACACTCAGGAAAGGCAAGAATTAAGATTTAAATACTCCTTACATTTTATTTATTAACTTAAAAGTCTATACAGTTAATTTGAGGGATTTCTTTATTGCCTGTGGTAAAGTTACTTACTTTTTTACTATTACTGGTTTTCGGCGTCTGATAGTCTAGTTTAAAACTTAGCCATTTTTTCTAATAATCTTAATGGTGAATCCAGCCACATTACTGTTAAATTTATAAACATTGGCTTGCTGAAGACCAATCTGTAATGCCTAGCAGTGACTGTTAGATACTGTATTCTTGGTACTGCCATACAGTGACTGAAACAAGAGGTTAAGGAAATAGGAAAAACTTGTGCGAATTCATCTATATCATGGATACTGGATTGAAAAAAAAAAATCCTCAGTAAATACCATTCGATGTCAGCATAATATTATTGACTAATGTAATGCTATATAAAGCTCCTGCAGCTTATTTACTGTCTTAAAATTTACCTAGTCTGGATAAAAGGCTGCTTGGTAGATCTGATTCTTTTCAATGTTCATGTGCTAATTGGAACCATCCATTAAATGAGCTGAAGTAAAAACTTTAGCTTCCAATAATAAAGCAATAAGCAGCATTTATGTAGTGATAAAGAAAAGATATGATATCCTGTCTGCGTACGTGTAGATTTGATACTTTATATGCAGCAGTATTATCATTCTGGTATGCACTTCGTACTTTGGGCTTCTTACAAGTAATGGTTAACAATAAGAATATCTAGCAGACACCAGAAGTGTCCTTAAAGACAGTGAACCACAATTTTTCCTAGATGTAAATCCTCAATTTCTTTCTCTGCTTTTACTCACAGTATCAAGTATGTAGTCTGGAGACTTGGAAGTATTCAGACATGGGTGGAGCAAAGGATCATACTTTACTAAAGATGTTCTTACTTGGATTCAGATTTCACATTCTTGATAAAATTATTCTGAAATAATTTTAACTCGTAATGCCATTATCTTTAGCTATGAATGCTAAGTGTAAAATCTCTATTTTTAGTCCCTGGTGAGAACTAAATACCAGGACTGTGTAGATAAATCAAGCTTTGGGCTGTAACAGTTAAGACCCATGCAGAATTGGAGTGGGAAGGAGGTTTTGAGCCAGAAATGTTTCCCCTTGTTTTTCTATTAATTTTGAAAATACTTTCTTTACTACACGTTTTCTGCTGGTCCTGCTGCCTGTTCCTATGGTTTTACAGATTATGTGTTACTTTCTTTCGTAGAAGGATTTTTGCTGAATAAAGCAGTAGCTTAGTTAATTCTGTAAGCACTGGAACTAATAAAGTGATTTTTTTGCCTCACATTCAGGTGTCTTGGGTGCAGCTTTTCAGGCGTCTTCCCTGTGAGCTCAACCCCCTTTCTCCAGGCCTAGCATTTCAGCCTGATTTCTCTAAAGCTCGTGTAAATAACAAAAATCTTTAATAGCACTGTGTTTCTAGTCCGGTTTGGTTAAAATAAGAAATCGAGTTTAACTTATTGAAACAAGTATGATTTTGCAGCCCTTGGTTACTTAGAAAAACAGGCTGAAAATAGAGGCAGAAGTGTCTGGTTTCAGATTAGCAGCAATAGTGTCGTCTTTGGTATTTTATTCAAAGAGTATCTTTAGGAAGCAGCTCTAAGAGGCCAAGTCCTTTTAGGGCAAAAGTACCCGAGCTGGCATTGAGGCATGTGATTTGGATATCAGTTTGCCATGTTAAAGGGTTAGTGATCCATACTGTTTCTGATACCTGAGGTAGCACGTCAGTCAAAATCTCAGCTGTGCAAATTTTTTTTCCCTGATAGTGCTGGGGAGACAGAGGTGTGCTGCAAGGGTGTCAGCCAGCTCACAGTCCCTGACACAGACCTTGGAGACACCTGCTGAGTGGTACGCGGCCTGGCTCTGTGGCTGGCGTCCTTAAACACAACGCAAGCGGACTTCTGAGATGGCCCCTGAACCGGGTCTATTAGCCATTACTATATCGCTTGTTATAAAATAAACACCTTCACTTCTGTAACTAGGCAGCTCCTACTTATGCACTGTCTTTCAGAAGCTCTAGTGACATCAGGGAAATCAAACCTTCTGGCCAGAGAAGCCACTCTGTAAGGTCAGGTCAGGCATGGATCATATGGATGTGGGTGACAAACCTAGATGCTAACTGGTCATTATTCTTAGACCAGACAGCATATAGGAGGGCTAAGGGAGGTGGATGCATTCAGGTTCTCAGTTGATTGTAACAATTCTTGAGAAGTTTCATAAAGTTACATTTGAGTACTTGAGTGACTCATTTTGTAAAATTCCAGCCAGAGCTGAAGTGTCATCTCTAGGTCTTCTAATTACATGGACTTTTCACAAGCCTTGTAGTTAGGAGTCTTTCACAGGCAAGGAGTCTGCAAGAGTGATACTTAAAACCAACTGCTGCCATTGCCCTGATACATTACCTGAGCATATTTGACCTGAAAATGTGTAGTTATTTTGCCTTAGTGATCTTTGGAGTTACCAGTTTTACGGTCACTTTTTGGAGCAATCCTGACTGTGAAGCATTACACTAATTATCATGAGGAAGGAGACAATTTCTTGAATTAAGACTCGAGGAAGTGAAAGAAAGTGTGAAGAAAATGGCGTTGAAAGGTCTCAGGGGTTATGAAAACATGATGTGCCATCTGGTGGAAAGATCGTTCAAGGCTTTCAACTCCAGCTTTCACCCTGAGCTGAGGAGGCAGACTGAGGGGCAATGGAAAGACAGAAGGAATGATGGCAGTGCAAGAAGCCCCTGATTGTCCCAAGCTGATGTGTAGGACTAGTGAAATATTAATGTGGCTATGGTTGGCTCTCTCTGTGTCATCTGCAATGCAAAATGAGCAGGGAATTGGAGAAAGCTGTTTTCTCCTTACAACTCTTCTGTTTGACAGAGTTTGTAGCTTGGTGGATTGGCTCCTGGCATCGTGGTCCACGCTAATGCAGTTGAAGACTCGAGGCTTGCCTGAGCCTTGGGAACCAGTGCTGTTCAAGCCCCATGTATGTTGGTGGACCCCCAAAGCTGTGGACTGCTACAGATTGCACTGGTTGTCTGTGTCTAGGCAAGCAAATGAAGCCCTCGGCATCAGCTGTCGCAGATACATGCTTTAATCACCAGGTTGAGTTTCTGTACGGATGTGCTCACTTGTGTAACAAGCAGGGTCCATCCGTCTCTGTGCCAAGGAAAGAGTAACTGACATACAGGAAGTATTTTTTCATATTCCCTGGAAGACAGCGCATGATACAAAACGGTCGTGCAGATGGTGCCATCTGTGTGCCAAATGAGTACTGTTTATTCACATGTGTCTGGCTGATGTCTCAAAGAATACGGTGTCTCCTTTGCATTTTTGATATGGCAGGTGGTTTCTATTGACCTGCTAGTTGTGACAATATATAAAGCTCAAATGCCTGTGTTGTTTGAAATGGTAGTGACGTCTGTATTAGGAGCTGAGGTGTTTAGCAGGGGTTTCTTGTTTTAAATACCCATCCAGTTATATCAGAAGAGGAGACCCAGTCACTAATTGTCTATAGTGAAGCTCTGTAAACCTCTTTAAAGAGGTTTGACATAGCTTCCCTGGTCATGTGTTAACACAAGCTTATGACTATTATCATTAGAATATTTGCTGTTTCCATTCTGTGGCAGCACTACATGGAGCATTTGAATCTAAAAGCTGCTCTATCTCCTTATTTCTGCTTCAGTTAATAAAGAGTATAATTTGCCACAGTATAAATAATTTTATCTTTCTGATCTGTTTGCTGCTTTGAGAGTGGCAAGCCTGTTAGCCTGTCCGTTAGAGTGACTTTAGTAAAACCCTAGCTCCCTCCCCACACTGTGGCATGGGGACATGATGTTCAGGCACCGAGCTTTGTTCAGGGTTCAGCTCCCATGGTAACAAGCACGTCTGTGAATATTTAATGGCAGGAGATTCCTATTTTTCCGAGGAAGTGTTGTCATATTTTAGCAACAAGAAAGCATCAGCTGAGAAGATCAACTCTTCACAAATGAGAAAGAAAATCTCCGAGATGATCTTCCTGCTGTGCCCAGCATCACAAGGTTCTTTGATCCACCACTAATTAAGGAAATCAAGTATGGCTTTCACTGAGCTTCACATCCAGTTGTCTTGGAAAAGAGAACGTTTCATAAATAAAATTATTAGCTGCTCCACAGGCATGTAATTTTTTGTGTTCGATCTTGTTCAATGAAAGGAATTGGTTTTGACTTCTAGTTTCAACAAACTGGCTTCACAAGCGAGTTTGGGGCTGGAAAGCAGCTTTTCAGCACAAAGAAAGTGGTTAAAATGAGAGTGAAAATGAAATTGAGATTGTTCTAGCAATCCCATTAAAGGAGCCAACCTTTTAGAAGGAGCATTTTCCCTTGAGCCAGATGGTCCTTGCAACATTCACCTGTACCTGGGCCCCAAGTGAGTCTGGCTTCTCTTAGTTTACCACATGAAAAGTTTGTGTGACAAATTCATGTTCTGAAATTTTAAATTCACTGACTATTAACCTGGAATGGCTCAAAAATACCTTTTAAAATGGAACTATGCTTAGTTTTCTGATGGTAGCACATGTATGAGGTGAATGGATTAATATCAATCATTGTAAATGTTTAAACGTAATCTGTTTGCTCATCATTCTCCTTTTATTTACCTTAGTAGAATGGGGTTTCTTCTTCAGTAGTTCAGATGTGCAGACCAAATGGGAAGTGGATTAACAATTATGTATATGAAAAAATAACTTTTTAAGAATAAAGAAACTTAGTAAGTTTCAAGACCACTGGAGAATACGTTGTGTTCTTCAGTTACAGTAATTTCGTAGGTAGTTTACTGCTACTGTGAGTAAATCATGCAGTATGAAACAGAAGTATTTGCTTGCGGGAAATACGCTCCAGACAACATTTACACACGGTCTTCAAGAGGGAGCATATTAAGTTGTGTCATTGGCTGTTATAAACATACTGTGCAAATACATGCTTGCACTGATCAACAGGTTAAAAATAAAATATCTGTGTGACATAGGCAGCAACACTCGTGCCATTTTTTTAGGGAGAAGCCTGTGATGTTCTAGCCAGAGAGCTAGGTTCTCATCCTTATGATATTTAATTCCTCTGCCTTTGTTCACACTTCTCAAGACTTCCAGTGGTATAAAAGTATTGTCAAACTACATCATTGTTTATAGTAATACTTAGATTTACCAAGTTAAGGCCAGAATTCTGTTATGACAAGTTCTGGGGGGAAACTACTGTTTAAAACTCACTGAGTTCGTTCCCTGAACCAGCGTATTACCTGACTGCTCATGCTCTCGTAAATGGGAGGGAAGGTCTGCAGTTAGGAAGGGAAACAGCATCTTAAGAACAATAAACAGATTCTTTAGGTGCCAGAAATGGCATGGGTAATCTACTGATGCATAGTAGTTTTGTTGTTAACCTGTTTTAAATCGATGAGATTTTAAAAAAGCACAAGTGATTTAGGAGAGGTAATTACTTGTAAAAATTTAAAAACAGGTTCTTTCATTCCCTCAAATCTCACTGTAGCTGAAGTACTAAAGATGCTTCAGTCACTTATTCTCCTCTGAAATTGGTGAGAGTATCTTTCTGCATAAAGGTATGCAAACAATTGAAGTGTCTAAGTTTTTTTTTTTTGTCTTACATGCTTCTGCTTCTAAATTACTCGTGAACTTTTCCAAGATATCCTACTATATTGCAAAATACATTTATAAATTCCTAGCGGCTCCATGCTGTGGTAGTTATGTGTAGCAAAACTTAGAAGCTTCTGTTGAGTTTGCATTATTTGTCAGCAACAGTAAACAAATAGAAATCAGCAGGGCAAGTGGCTCTGTCTGGAGGCAGTGGCTGGCTAAGTGTTGAACCTCTTAGCTGGTTTACGGTCAGTGTTGGGCTCTGCAACCCAGTGTCACTGAGAAGGATTCTGTGCAAGCGTACTTGATATATGTGTGAGGTAAGATGAAGAGTCTTATTTTAAGGTCTGTGTAGACAGGTGGGAATCTTCACCCGGGATTTCATTTCCACAGTTGAGAAGCAAGCAATGCCTCAGCCCTGAAAGTGATGTTGCAGCCTTGGAGGAGCTTGACTCATTCAGTTTTTTGGTTTGGGCAGCACTTGATCAATCTGTTGAAGTGTCGGGTAGCATGGCTGCTTCCTTCATTTCTTCAAGTGATTTGCACTAGGTTGCTGCTGTCCTCGCATCTTTGTGTTGGCTGTCTTGTAAAGAGGAAGGCCTAAGAGCCTTTGTTAAATGCTAATTAACAGCTTACAGAATTAATACTGGGCCCAAAGCTGTCTTTCCTTGAACCTCGGGAACCGTAGACAACCTAAGTATAGACATCTAACAGCAGTATTGGACAAATGAGTGTACAAGCCAGTTTGTCTAATACTCAATTATTGTGTGTTTCTCCTCAAGCTTTAATATCATCCTCTCTTGTCAGGTGCTGAAGGCCAAGCAGGACACCTTTTCTTCTTTGTTTGAAGGCATGGGCAACATGCCCCAGATCTCAAGTCAGGATGATGTTTCTAAGCTGTTGGTGGCTAAACCAGAAGAGAGAACTTAATGCTGTTGCATTGGTGGCAGGTTTAGCTAGGAGAGAGGCTGTGAGGTAGGGGAGTAAAGTCTGCTACCGTCCTCCTTTCTCTCTGCTCTATCCTGCAGCTCTCTCCCCAGCTGCATCCTAAGGCAGAAGGGAAACACCTGAGGAGGTTCAGACGCCGGCTTTCGGGGGACTGAGCATTGCCGAGTGGGGATGACAGGGTTCACCAAAGAACATCAGTTCACATCAGGCTGGACCCTCACTCTGCCCTTGCAGAGCACTGCTGGCTGCTCTCAGCCCCAGCATGCAAAAGCCCACCTGTGTCCCCAGGACTTGCTGCCTTTGGAGGAGGACTGTGACACCTAGCAGAGGACAAAGAGACTTCAGCTGACAGTAAACCTGGCAGCTTCAGAGGCTTTGCATATCTCTGCTGCTTCAGAGCAGGTTTCCTCTGCCCCCTCCCTGTGTCCTTCCTCAGTGGTGAAGCTGGAGCAGAAGGGCTGACCTGGTAAAACCAGCCAAGGCAGCCACCACCAGCTGCAGTTGGAAGCAGTTACTTGGTTTGGTACTCTTTAATTGTAGCTGTCACTGTTCCAAGCAAGCAGAGGGAGAGATAATTTCCTTGTTTTTCAGCTAAGGGAGTTTAAAAATCATTGGTTTTGGCTCGGTGCTCCACTGCTTTGGCAGCTCTCTTCTGCTTGGCTGGCAGATGAGGGATGGCGCTTGCTTGCTGTCAGGAAGAAACCCAAACAAAGTTGGTCATTGCTGCCCAGCGAGGAGAAGTGGGGAGCAACGGTAGAACTTCTTGATTTCTGTAGGTGCCTGTTTTGTCCCAAGTGTACAGACATGTTTCTAGAGGGGTTCCTCCTGCACAGGGGGCACTGGGGCAGCTGCTGCGTTTCTTTCCTGCGAAAAGAGGCAGGAGCTTTTCGGTTATGCCTGTAGTGACAAGTCTGTTGATGACCTGCTGTGTGCCTGCTTCCCCCTGTAGCTTGGAGAAGCTATAAGCAGTGGTGGAAGTGGGCAATTGGTCTTGTTGCTGGAGAAGGTGCCTTGGAAGTGTGGGGTGAGACTCTGTTGGGAACTGGAAAACTTGGCTGGGAATGGGCCTGAAGAGGAGGAAGCTGCTGGGAAGTGACAACATTTGGAAAAATTGTCTTCATTATGTCCTGTAATATAAGAAAATAGATAAAGTACTGAGGTGAAACAAGAAGTGGGAAAAGCAGGCTACCAAAAACAGTAAAGATGTTGGCTGTATTTCTAAAGGTAAATATTTGGAATCTAGCTTACTACAATATGATAGCATCCTGTGCAGTGCCACACATCTCTTTGAATGAGGAGGCTGTGGCTTAATTCTTCAAAAAAACAAAGGGAAAAACTATGGAGGCAGATGCGACTGAAGCAAGCTTTGAAAGAAAGAAGTGATAATGTTTAAAGTAAGTTAAACATTATCTTTCTTTTCCTTGAAATGCTAGCAAGATCACTTAAGGAGGAATGTGTTTGTATAAAAAACAGTGTGTTCCACAAACAAAAGCATTTGTGCAGCTTTTTAGAGCAGTTGTAATAGCACAGCTGGAGGAACTCCAAGGGAATCTGTAAAAGTCTGTGCGTAATTAGTACTGCCTTTTAAACACACAAAGGGAAAAAAAAAAATGAGTGGATGCCAGCAAATCAGAAAAAAAGTGTGTAACTCACACATTTGGAATTTGATTTAAATACAACTACTAGCACAGTACAATCCTGTCAAAAAAAAANTTAAAAAAAAAAAAATAAAAAAAAAAAAAAAAAAAAAAAAAAAAAAAAAAAAAAAGGAAAGAAATGCAGTAAGTCGGAGTTTATTGCAGTTGTCTCAGTAACTGGGTAAAGTATGTATCTTTCAGAATTAGTGGAACACTAGCAAAAAGGAAAGTTCCTTGAGAAGTTTCTGCTTACATGGAAAATGTAATTTCTTTTTTAAAAAGTATGATTAAAAGGACACTGCTCTCACAGAAAGAACTTGCAGAGCCCATGAGCATGGACTCTTCAGGCATGTCAATGAGGTGCAGCTCAGTGAGTGCATCCTGAGCCAGGGTGGCAGAAGCTGGGGTCACTGCTTGTACTGAAAGAGAAGGAAAAGGAAGGACCATTCCTTTCATCCATTTCAAAGCCAGTATCTTTACAGTTTTTCCTTGTATTGTGTATTTTCATGGAAAGAAAAACTCATAGCTATTTTTTTTTTTTTTCTGAAAGTGATCACACCCTTTTCCTATTGGGTCCTTAGAAAAGAGTATTATAAATCACAAGTGTTGTCCTTTTTTTTTTTTTTTTCCAATTTGGTTTTTTTTCCCCCTGTTGATCACAACGTTGATGGAAATGTTTTGATCTGACTCCTCCATGATGACTACTGTCTTCTCTGGCAGGTGCTACTTTGGAGTACATCCCTCACGGCCAACTTGCAAATACCCACTTAAATTCAAATTTGCGAGCGCTGAAATTGGAGCAGGACATTGTGCCCACTCTGGAGGAGAGGAAGACTCCCCTGGTGGAAGCTGTTCGGGGAAGGAAGTCCTTTTGTTCTCAGGACAAAACTCTCACTCCAATTAACCTGACAGATGACCAGCTTGCCTCTGGCCTGTATGGTAATAACTGGCTCACATTCACCTTTCATTGTGCTGACTGAGTCTGAATATGAAATACAATTAAAGGAGGTTTTCAGGGTTCTCAAAATAACAAAAGCAGGGAAGGATGCAGCTGTAGGCAAAGTCAAGAGTATGACGCCCTGTGTTTCCAGATAGTGGGTGGTTTTTAAATGGTAGATTGTAGCTCATGCAGTGAAATGCCAGTTCGTGTCTTCATAAGAAAAATGTACTGAGAGAGAAGGGTTTAATTTTTTTAATTTATTTTTTTTTTAGGTTATGTTTGTATGAATGTTTTACCTGTCTTATGCTTAGAGATTAGTTTAAAAGTTGTTTCAGTGAATATTAAAATCTAAGAGATCTGGTGAGATTGAACTTCACCACTCTGTCAAATAGGTTATTGTTAAATGAGAGAATCATAGAATAGAATCATAGAATATGCCGAGTTGGAA
>VWZK01014805.1:274-15569 GCA_013396935.1 Baryphthengus martii
ATTCACTACTGTACATGTTGCTTTTGTAAACAGTGGTGCCTCTTGCTGCTAAGAGGCATTTTATCAATCTTTCCTGTTTTGCCAGCCCTTTCTTCCAACATAGTTTTCTACGAAAAACAAGGAATTAGGATGTTGCTTTGTCAAAAACAGATATTCGAAAAAGGAAATATGCATCCAAAAGACAAATTAGACATCTGCATAATGTGTTTTTATGTCCTAAAAGCCTGTCTGAATAAAGAGTTCTCCATCCTTTCCTGTTTCTAAGAGTGTAGTCTCTTATGCAACTGACCACTTAACACCTGTTGGGATGCTGAGATTGACTGAGACCTTTTCTTTGCCAGGTGTGCTTTTAGATACGATCAGCTGCTGTCAAGCAGAGTGGAGAGGGATTCTTTGAGGTTTGGTGGTACTTAGAGGAGAGAGAACAAAAGTATGACTTGGCTGCAGGAGGGTAGGGGAGAAAAGGAGAAAGAAAAAGAGACAGAATGATAGAAAAAAGCTAGAAAAAAAGAAAAAAGGAAGAGATAAAGAGATTGAAAGAGAGAAAGAAAAAGAAAGAATGAAACAGAGAGAAGGGAGGAGAGAGAGAAAGTGAGAAAGAAAAAGAGATGGAATGAACAAAAGAGAGAACGAGAAAGAAAGAAATTAAAAGAAAGGAAGAAAGAGAGAAAGGAAGGAAGAAAAAAGAGAAGTAGGTGACATGATGTGAAGAAGAACAAGGAGAGAATGAAGATGAACGTAGATTTAAGCAATAGATTTACAAGCTTATTTAGTTAATAGAATGAACTTGCTTTGGGGAACAGAATTAAAAGCTGGACTTCTCAGTCTTAGCCTTTCTCTACTCTTAGCAAATGAGAACTGCACTGGCAAAGCTTGCCTTGTACCTTTACAGGCATTAGTATGAAGTATAATAGGTGCTGATCTCAGTTACTTATTTTGATGCAAGTTTTCAAGCACTTTCATACTGAAGATTATGGTGACACCAAGTAGTTGAATCAGTATTGTTTCTGCTTGTTCAGATATTTTTTTCTTTTTTTTTTTTTAATGTTTTTTTGTTTTGTTTTATTTTTTTTTAAAGTCAGGATTGTTTGCCTGTTTCTTACTGTTCTGTACAATGTGGGGTTTATACTCATAACATGACTGTTGATAAAACATACTATTTCTTCTGTTTTATGATCCATGATTTGGTTTGAATCTGGTTCTAAAGTGTTTTCAATCCATGGTCAAATCGATCTATGGTAGTAGAAATACTGTTCATTACAATGGTTTGGTCTAGTAGGTATTTATACTGTCTTGCTCCAGGTTCCTACAAGAGGATCTTCGTGTAGTTAGTGGATAAAAGCGTTTGCTTGTCCTGGAGTTAGAAACGATTATTTAGCTCCTACTCTGAGGCAATTTGTGTATTATGTGAGAGATTTCAGTAAGTTAGAGGTTTTTGGATGATTACTATGTACTTTTTTCTCTATAGTGTTTTTCATCATATTCATTATTTCTGTGTACATATGTTAAAAGCCTGAATATCTGCATTTAATTGGGAATAGCAGTAAAGAAAGTTTTCCTTTCATTATAATTTTCTTTTTAATTCCCTCAGTGCTGTTTAGGAAGAGAATATTTTTTAAAATGAAGTATATTAAAACTAAAAGGATAGATTTATTTTACTTAGCAATATCAGCTGAGTTTTCATGTGGAACCTTGACAACAAAATATTTTGTATTCTTTTTTTTTTCCCCTTACTGTACATGGTAGAACAGATCTCGTTGCTTCCATCAGTTCTGCGGTTATACCGAGAGATTCTGTGCTGCTTAATAAAACATAATTAGGGCAAGGAAAATAGATATAGCTTAATTACATTTACTCTCACGAATCTGTTGTGTGAAGCAATATCGTTTATGAAGATTTTAAATCTCTTTGTAGGGCTTTGGCCCTTAACTGTGATGCCCCACTGGATGACAAAAATGGAGCAGAGTCTAAAAATTGGAGAGCTGGTAAGCCAGTCAGAGTAGTGCGCAGTTCAAAAGGACGGCGAATCAGCAAATATGCCCCAGAGGAAGGCAACAGATATGATGGCATTTACAAGGTATTCTGATTTCTACTGAGTGCAGACTCACGTTTTTATTCAGCTGTTTTGAAAAGTCTCATATGTGTTACATTGCACATTCTTCATTATTACTTAAAAGAAATAATTCTTTTTTTCTCCATGATTGCTTTTTAGCCTTAGGTTATTCTGCAAAGAACTGAGGTGATATTGTTCCAAGCAGTGGTAATAGAACATAATCCATAATAGGATATGTAAATTTGAATAAATAAGCTACTTTATATGTGCCTACAGAGTCACATTTATCCCTGGAAATCAAATTGTTTCCTTACTCCTTCCAACTATATCCTAGCTTTTTGTGCTTTTAATGACTTCTCAGCATCTGAAATAAAGGTGTGTGCCTTTTAAGAGTATTATGTTTATCAAAAATAGAAAATTTTGCACCTGAGGGAAATGCTGCTGTATAATAGTCGTGTGTGACTTAGTCTTCACATTTCTTCTTGAACAATTGAAAGTATCCATGCATGTGTTTGGCTTGTAATCAAATAATGACAGTAATTTTATATTGTTCTTTAGGTGGTGAAATATTGGCCAGAAATTGGAAAATGTGGGTTTTTAGTTTGGCGCTATCTTCTGAGGAGAGATGACGTTGAACCTGCTCCTTGGACTTCAGAAGGAATGGAGCGGTCAAAGAAACTGGGTCTGAGCGTGCAGGTTTGAAGCAGAACTCACAGAGTTGTTTTTGTTCTCAGTTCCAGTAAATGAATTCCAGAAATATAAATCTGTTAAATTAAAACCCTGTATTTTTTTTAGCTTGTATTTTACTGTGGCAGGATTCAATGCCAAAAAAACACTACAGATTGAAGACTTGGAAGAATGCTGTAATAGTCATGCAGCAGAAGGAAAGGTGGATGAAGCTTTCTGCCTTAGCAGTGAATTGCTTGGCATATATGGATTGGAAAATGAGTTTGAATCCAGTGTTTTGATGAATTAGCTGGAAAGGATTTCTACAAGTGACTGTTGTTGTAGCTGAGTTCATCTGAGAAATCAAAACCCTGTGCATTTTTAGATATTTTTCTCTCCATTTGACTGAGTAGTTTGTATAGGTAATTGACTTCAGGCAGAGAAATAAACTGACCCATGAGGACTGGAGATTGCAGAATCCATGAAAAAATGGAAAGAATTAGCATACTGTCTCTTTTCTCAGCAAAAAGAATGGTATGTCTTACAGCATACCATCATCTCAACTTTGTATAGTTGTAAGGGCGTAGATACGGATATCAGGTTCCTTTTAATGCAGTCAAGTCTGGATTAAATTCTTTAACTTGACTACTCTTTCTCAACAACAGATATTAATTTAAATGTTTTCTCCACTATGTAGGATTTTAAAAATTATTCTGTAGTTATTTCACAAAGTTTTAAAGTCTTTTAGAAATTAGTCTTGTTTGTAATTGGGTATTCCTGTATGCCAGTGGGTTTTGGTTTAAATCTATGCTTTTTTATTTTAGTATCCAGAAGGTTATTTGGAAGCCATGGCTAGTAAGGAGAAGAAAGATAAGGTTAAAAAGCAAACTGTGAAACAGGAGCAAACCAGCCAGAGTAATGGAAACCAGAAAAGGACAATTGATGATGGTATTTCGTTTTACTTTTTTCACATTCATCAGCAAAACCTGTCATGTTACGTTTATTAAGCCAGTAGCATGAAAACTTGGCTGAAGTGTGAAGATACTTGGAATATTCATGTAAATTGATAATCACATCCTTAGTTATTAAGTGGTAGTGTAGGGATCTTATCTTATTTACTACTCTTACAGGGTTTTTTTTCTCTTAAGCTCTGGAGAAGAATGGACAGTCTTCTGTGCAACTGTGTGCAAAACAATGCTGAAGAGTATGAGTTGGAGTAGGGGTTTGGTTGCTGCATTTCCTGAGTGTAATCCCTGTTTTAGCCTTCTATCAACAGTTACACCTTTCCCTTTTATCAGTTGAAACTAACACTGTATTGTTACTGTGTCTGATGATCATAATCTCAAGCAGGTACAGAGGAGCCTGTGAATACACCCAAAGCCATGAGGATGGGAGATGGAGGGAAAGGAGAGGCTTTCCAGCTGACCCAGGAGCAGCAATGGCTGATTAGAGAAGACTGTATGAACCAGAAACTCTGGGATGAAGTACTTGCTTCTCTTAAGGAAGGACCAGTACGTTTCCTGCATGCATCATTTTTAATGTTTACCTTTCCTTTAGACTGTTACGAGAAATCTTGAGTCTCTCTTAAAAACTAATTTGTGTGTTCCTTGCTGAATACAGTATCTAGCATTATTTTTATTAAGACTTCAATTTCAAGAAAATAGTCTTTGCTTGTACAATTTGCTATTGATGGCTCACTTTACACCTGCATAATAGAGATCTTTTCACACTCAAAAAACATTTTGAAGTTCCAAGTGGCTTTTTTTATTTTTTTTTATTTTCGAAGGAAGTGTGTTTTCTCTGGAATTATAAATATATTCTTGTGCTGTTCTGATGTGAGAAATCAAACATGAAGAAAGATGACTCTAGTCATTACTTTTTGTTTAGACAGAAAATAAATATATGACAGAAAATACAGCTTGTTTGCGTTGCTTAAAAAGATAGAAGTACTGTCATCTTCAAATTTATATACGAAATGAAAATATTTTAGTCCAAATGCAAATGATCCCACTCTGTAGGGAGGGAACCTTAAGTAAGAGAGGAAATATTTTCCTCCCCCTAAATCTCAAGAGAACTTCAAGAATAGCTCACAATTGAAGAAACTATAGGTACTAATATAAAAAAAGTCCACTAAAGAAATACCTCCTGAAATATTATGTCTTTTTGTGGTAATCAATCTTACCAATGTCAAGGTCATCATTATTTTAAGAAGTCAAAGTAATTTGATAGAACTCAAGTCAATGGAAAGCAAACCATTGGTTGGAAAATGAATATCTAAAAATGGATATAGATTACTTAGTTACCTGTCTTAATTACCTGTCCAGTGTTGGTAAATAACTAGAAGGAATTTTATCTCCTAAAGTGGTGCAAGATGAGAGGCAATGGAGATATGTGTTTGCAAAATGGAGAAAATAGTAATTTAAAATTTGTTAAGTTACTGAGAAATCATTTTTCTAAAGATTTCTACCTTTAACTTTGGTAAGATTTCCATTTGGTTGCCACTAAAGGCAGTGAGAACCACTGGTAGCTTTGGGTAGCTACTGTGAAAATGTCAATCTTTCTGCTTGAAACAGCCACCTTCCCTTTTAACTAAATAAAACATGGCTTAAGATAAATCTGGTATTTTAAAAATAGTTCCACGCAAAGAACTGTATTTTGGTTACCCATAGATCTGCTTTTTTTTTTTTCTCAATACTCAAGCATGCGTTCTTGAGACACATGGAAATCACTGACATGCTAGAGGTAAACATGCTTGTGTGTGTAAAACAGCTGATGCAAATGTATCTTGGGATTTCTCAGAGAAGCCCTGGGAAGGTTTATAAACCAGGGAGTTTGATTTATACCCTGCATAGAATTTGGCCTGAGGAGAGAAGAAGCCATTAAGCTAGCACAGGAGGATGTGCAGAAGTGACTTTCTTAGCAGAAGTTCCCTTGGCAGAGAAGCAGAGATCTTTCGGGCACATGCAAACTTTTAGCAGCAGTTAATAAAGACAGTTACTAAATTTTCTGACCTGTGCTAATGATCAGGCATGAGGGGCCCTCCAATCTTTTTCATTTTGGTTTTAACAATACTTTAATACTCATACAAATAAGTAAATAATCTTTACAATTAGTTCTCTGATTTGTGGATGAACAGGAGAATTAAGCTGCCTGGACTGGCTTCCTAATTACTTTTAGAAAGCTGCACTCATGGGTATGAAGGACTTAAGAACTTCTGAAAGTTCATCACTTACGTAGTAAGTGGCATTTACAAGAGCTGTAACAGAGTTTCCTTTTTGTTCCTTTGCCCTACACTAGAATTTTCTGAAGAAACTGGAACAATCCTTTATGTGTGTCTGCTGCCAGGAGCTGGTTTACCAGCCAGTGACAACAGAGTGCCTCCACAACGTCTGTAAAGTAAGAATAAACTTGGTCTTGCTCTGGGCTGTTTTCTTGGCTCTGAGACACCGGTTACCAAACCCATATGTATTTTAGAAAGACAATCATTATTGCTTAATGTATTGAGCAGAAATATGCAACAAGTTTGCATTTAGTGATTTCTGTGTAGCCTTAATTTTATGTAACAAAGAGTGGAAGTACATTTTATATAGTTCCTGATAGACATAGTGAGTGAAATTTACCACTGCTGTCATTTCCTTTGCGATCAGTAGAATTACAGTAGGAATTGGTTTGGTCCAGGAGCTAGAGATTGGTCCAGTGACAATAATTTAATTTTACATAGTTAAGAAATAAAACCACATTTTATAATTGTGTAACACTTTTACTAAGAGTTTTTGAAAGGATGCAGGGTGAATACAGGAAAATTGTTTGGGCTTTGTCTTAAGTTATCTTGTTATTCTTGGCCTTGTTTATGTTTGGTAGGAGGGCCACAGAAGTCAGTCAGTAATTCATGAATCTTAAAATCTTGATTTGTTGGATATAATGCAAGAAGTTTGGAATCCAGTTTGTACTAGAGTTAATTTTTGCAGCACGGATGTGTACAGAATCATGTGCTGAATTGTGCATATTTGAGCTGTGCCTGCCATACCTAGTATTTCTACCTAAGAGCCTAAAATGACTTAGAACATTATCATCCTAGTACAATAACTGATAATGCAAGTTCACCATTCAAGAAGACACGCTTCCCTCCAATAGAAATCACTGTGTTGTTATGGAGAGCCTTCACACATAGGATGATTATGGCTCCTTAAAAAACACTGAAAGTATTATGAAGGGATTAATATTTAGAATTACGGAAACTGGAAAACCATGGAGAAGAGAAATGAATGCTGAATGGCAGCAAACTCAGAAAGCACAGGATTTGTCAGTAAATATTTGTGAGTACAAAATAATATCCAGCTAAAGTTGTAAGGAGTAGTTTTATAGTAAGTTGGTATTGCTATTAGAGCAGAGATCTGATAGATTTCTGATATTCAGCTCTCAGGTTTGGCTGTCATAGTGAGGAGGCCAGCACTGATGCTAGAGTGTTAGAGGTTGTATTATTCTATACATGTCTTTAAGACTTAATTGAATCTCATCCAGTGAGGTAGATGGAGATTGTTACATGAACAATATACGTGGTATACTCACCGTCCTTTTGAAATGAAGGTCTGGAAAACTGTAGCAATGTAACTGTGAAGCTAGAATGAAGCCGCAGATGTGGCTATGATTCACAGGAAAGCCCTAGTGGAAATGAAGGGGAAACCTCAGTAGCGATTTGTTTGAATTCCTCCCAAGATCAATGTTTCACATCGCAGCCCAGAGCAGAGTTCCTTTGTTAGGATATTTCAGTCATAGAGCCCGAGGGCTTGATAATAACTTTCTTTTCTCTGGTAGTACAGCAGATCACGTTTGGTTTATAGCCATTCCTTAGTTTTTGCTGCTTAATCTGTCTAAACCAAAGTTCTCACAATTTACTTCTCTGTCTTTGTGTGTCCTAGAGTTGTTTACAGCGCTCCTTCAGAGCTGAAGTCTTCACCTGCCCTGCCTGCCGCTATGACCTGGGAAAGGGCTACACCATGGTTCCCAACAAGATACTGCAGACACTACTGGACCAGTTCTTCCCTGGCTACAGTAAAGGACGATGATGTGCTCAGATCCTTCCGTATTTCTCCCAGTGACTTTATAGACAGTAATGGAGAATAAACATGGGAAATTCAACAGTGGACCAGCCAGCTCGATGGGACTCAATATATTGACACAGTTTGAAGCAGCTAACCCTCTTCCCCTCATAGCCATCTTTTTGGTGTAGTGAGAACTCTTATTCTCAGCTGTCTTTTAACATCAAGGGTAGTTTGGGCCAGTTAAACAAATAGTTTTTAAATAAATAAAAAAAAGTTAAAAAAAATAAATAAAAGCCTCAGCTCTTACTGGCCTAGCTGATGCTTAATTTATGATTTGTTCTTTTTATAACTACCTCAGGACAGAGGAAAATAAATCATGGGGATGACAAAAAGTTAGTGATGTTTTAGCTACACACTGCCTCCTGATTATTAGTTGTGCCTGGTCCATGTGGTTTGATTTACAAAAAGAAAACCCAAGCCAAAACAAAAACCCACAAAATCAGCAAAAAAAATCCCAGAAACAGCACTTAAGCCAGATGGATTAAAGAACAGCAAATTCTGTGGTGTGCATAATCCTTTTTGTCTTTTTCTTCTATTATGCTGTATTTTTTTGCAAGAACAGGCTGATTTTTAGTCTATTTTTGTGAGCTTCATTGTGCTTTTCTTGTATCTTATGCAAGTTGACTACTAATGACTAATGAGAACAATATGAATGCATTGTTGCTGCATTAGTGTAAAGTGATCTGTGTTTTTTGCACTTAAAGAGGGTATTCAAGACACTCTGGTTGTGTAAAAAATATTTCCTATGAACAGCCACTTCTGTATTAGTTAAACTGTACGCTTTTAGTAGGTCTTGTATCAGTGGCAATACATCTACATGGCATTGAAGGCAGTGCTAGCTTGGAGAGGGTTCAAATCGCTTCATATTGTGATCTGAAATTTTATATACAATATATCCCCCCCTAAAATATACCTTATTAAATATTTTATGATTCAGAAAAGTTGCTAATTTTCTTTTTACTACTATCCACTTGATTTAAACAAATACTTTAATATGCTTTCTTTTGTTGGGCTTCTTATTTTTCAGACATGAGGCCTTACTTACATTCCATAGCTTGTTTCTCAATGAAAAAAACCCACCATAGTTAATTAAGAAAAAAAAAACGCCCAACCATGGGCTCACCTATGCCAACAGTGACAGCTGCCATGTAGCTACTCTAGTCTTTACTGAGCAGTTGAAGGAAGCTAGTTAGTTGTCAATCCATCCACTGGATGGCATGGGCAGTGCGTGCTGCCAGAGCCAGTGCAGGGCAGCAGGGAGCTGGGCTTGCCCCACACAGCGATTAGTCAGAGACTCCCGACTGTAGACATGGGGCTGTGAAGGAGGCATGTATAGAAGTAGACATGGAAGTATCTATTTCTTCCAGTAATTTAAGCTCTTGCCCTAACCCTGGTGTGGTAATGAAACAGTCATTGAGATGCACATGGCAGTGCTGTTTTTTGTGGCTGAAAATTAGCTTAATGGCTTAATTCAATTCACCTGAAATAAGTAACATCTCTCTCTCCACACTCTATAAGCTCTCCCCTCCTCCCCCCGCCCNTCAGTTGCATCCAAAATACATAATGCTCTACTATCACTCTAGACATTTATCAAAAAACAGGCTTTGCTGAACAGTTTTAACAGATTTAACTTCTTAGCTTTTTCTGTGCTTACTAGGATGAGGGTTCATTTTTCAGTAAGTGAATTGGTATCAGTGTTAACCATATAGTTTAAAGGAGCTGTAGACAGATTCTTACATCCCATTAAACTTCTGTTTGACAAAACGGCAGCTCAATATTTTAAGGAGAAGACAGATGTAATTTTACTTTTTCAACAATCATTGCATCTGTGCAGTAAGCACATGAGACTAGAGGCTTTTTACTTGACACTTGAGTGGTGTGAAATATTTTATACCTTTTAATGCTCTTTTTTTCCATTTGATAGCTTTTACTAATTAATTGATGAGATAAATGTGTCTGTTTGAGGTCAACAATGGGAGGTTCTCTGCTTAATACTAAAATATGTAAACCTGTTTTTTAATATATCTTTTCAGTGACAGACAATCAAGTAACATAAAACATTAAAGTAGCTTGACAAGACTTTGTGGAATTAGATTGATGATGTAGAAAGACTGTCCTTTCCTCACATTACAAGTTGGCCCTATGTTTTCACAATTTTTTACACTCTTAGTGCTCTATCAGTTACTATTTTTCACTCTATGTATTTAGCTGTTTCAGGACCTAGATGCAGCTTTTCACATCAAAACTGATACCTGGCGTAACCTTGCTTTAAAGAAATCCATTCCTGTCTCCTGTCATCTGCAGTCTCTTTCTGTAATTAAAGCTCCAACTGAAGTTATAAGATAGGTAATGAAAAAGTTGCAGTCCCAAAACATTAATAAATAATAAATATAATAAAGGACACAAATGTACAGTACTTAAAATAGTGCTGTGGGCACTAGCCTCATTTGTGTCACTTCAGAGAAAGCTCCCAGCCATGAGTGTGCACGTAGACCTTCAAGATGTTGAGTAGCTGCAGGTCAGAAGGTGTAAAACTGCAGTCCTTTCCCAGTCTGAGTGCTGCCCCAGCACCTGCAGGGAGTTTGTCTCTACAGCAGTGCGCACTTGCATCAAATGCAAATGAATATGCACAGACCCCCTCCCCAGCTAATTTCAAATGTGCTCCTAACACAGGTGATCGGTCTGTGTAACTGGTGAGAGGATTGATTTTATATAAATTTTTATAAATTTATATGAATTTATATGAATTTATAAAATATAGATTAGAAGATGCTCCTGTTTAAGGTCTGTGTTCTGGCTACTAAGTAATTGAACATGGGACCATATGTAGCAGTAGAGCTCTGGTCTCAGGGTGCTGATGGTATTCTTGGAGGGCTACAGCTAAAGCTGTGAATCAGTCTTTACACAAGCTGTAGACTGAACCTTGCAAAGCAAGCACATTGAATGCACTCTATAAACCAAAGCCAGTGTACAGAATAAGAGATTTGCAAAACCGTAGAAGGAGAATGCTTGTTGGACAAGATCTAATCCGTACTAAGCGGTTCACAGTTTGTTAGAAAAGGTGGTTTATGCCTTCTCCAAAATTAGAGGAGAGGATTAGATGGAACTACAAGGAAAACTTGATAGGATATAAAAAGAAGGTGTTTGTTACTGCTCAGTAATACTGATCATTCTAGATCATTAAAAAAATAAGAGATTTATTTCAGTGCTAATCACTGCCAATATGTTGCTTTGTGTAGAAGCTGCTCCTGCTGTGGCAATACTGACAAGCCAGAACTTAAGCGTTGTAATTTTATACCACTCTGATGGATAAACCCAGCTGAAAAGTTAAAATCTGGAACATGACAATATGTTGAATTCTGAGGAATTTTATTAGAGTACTAACAGTGGTAGGTAAAAAAACCAGTATGAAACACTAACACTAGCAATGCTAGTGGTAATACGTGAAGTAAATTAAACAATCTACTTCATCCTTTTTTTTACAAAATATAAACAGCTACTCCTGCAGTTAATATTAATTACTATTGCCTTATACATCTGCATGTTTTCTAATTTTTTTAACCTGTCTTCCATGCCATTTTTTAAATTGGGTGTTAATTGTTAAAACTAGCACAAAACGGACAAAATGCTGAGTTAAGGCAACTTCAACATCAACTGCTGTGGAACAATTCACGTTTTGTTTACACCTAACATCCTGATTGTATTTACATTTTAACTGAGCAGCGATTCAATTAACAAATGTGATTATCCAAAATATACACAGTATATAGATCCCCTATCACGCCTGGGAGGAAAAGGCCATCCTGATGGACTCAGAAATCCAGGCAACTGGAAGCACTCTTAAGAAGAAGCTCTCTTCTGTTCAGAAAAGGGAGATTCGTAGGCTTCCATTGGTGGACAGGTACAAACCAGGTGTTGATCTCCATATATGTCATCAATGCGAGCAATTGTGGGCCAAAACTTGCTTTCGGGCTTCACAAATGGCTAAGTACAGAAGAAAAAAAAAACCAACTATTTTAATTTTTCTACCTAGAAAATCTTTATTAAATGTAGTAGACATTAGAAATTTTAAGAATGATAAATGCTGGAAAAGTGGCTATTTTGAAGTGAAGTCATACCTCAAGTCTATTTGCAGTCCCGGAAAGTTAACAAGCGTGTATAGTAAGAGTTGGCAGTCAAAAGAACATTTAAATTTTGCAAAAGCTCAACCATGTCCTCTAACAAATGCTTGCCAAGAAGCAGTTGTGATGGCATGAAAGGAAACTATGACCCTTTGAATAACTGGCTTACAGATAGGAACCACACCAAGAGGTGTGCTGTTCAATATAGTTATAATGTAAGATATAAAATAAGGTGGCAAACTTCACAGGTGCCGTTAAATTCTGCCTCTTTGAAACAGCAGGTAGCAATAAAATAGATGCAGTTCAGTTATCGGTGAGAAAAGTTAGTTACACATGTATTTAGCTGTTAAGATTGTGGAAAGAATTTCATGTAGCGCAGAAAGCACATTTATGTATTATCACTGTACTAGGACCCCATTATTTACTCACCAATGGGAATGCTGCCACTTCTCTAGAATAAGGACGATCCCACTTGGAAGAAGTGACACAGTTCAGAGTATGTGGTGACATCTACAACAGAAAAAGACATGTTTAGGACATGAAATGACTCTTGAGAATACTATTTATCTGGGGGAAAAAAACAAAAGAGATTTAAAACAGGAAGCAAGTCAGTAACTGGAATTTTTTTCAGTTTGCCTGAAGGTACTATCCAAGGTTTGAATACGCTTCCAGCTTTTCACTAACTCCCCTCAGTATTTAAAAAGTCAGTAAAGCATTACAAGAGTTGAACAGAACTTGAGCCTGCAGCAGTTTTCTGCTGCATTTGCTAAAATAATTCATTCAGTCTTTATTTTACTATTAGTTTTAAGGCCATTCGACTTCCCTTCTTAAACCAGATAAGGAAGCAACTCTCCATTATTTTGAGATGGCATTGAAAATTGTAGATCATGTGCTTGCATAAATAACTTCCTCTGCCCTTTCAGCAAAAGCCAGACTTACTGACTTGAAAATGTCAAAGGTCAAATTTTGAAGAAGTTTAAAGTTTCTGAAAAAGTCAAATTTCAAGAAGTCCATGTGTTCAGTGTTGCGCAGTTATTTTCAAGAGTACTGAAACACTAGGAAGCTGGCTCATGTAAGTCTCAAGGGTTAAGATGATGCTGGTAACTCGCTTTACACACCATCTTACCTTTAGTGGGTTAATTTGGGGGTCCATCCTGCCCTCTTCTATTTCAGCAATTTCCTGTCGAATACTGATCATTGCATCACAAAATCTGTCCAGCTCTGCTTTGTCTTCAGACTCTGTTGGTTCAATCATAAGTGTCCCTGCCACTGGCCAGGACATGGTTGGAGCATGAAAACCTGATAAAGAAGAAATTGGTCACCAACAAGAGCTTATGAGTCAATATATGCATTAGTTAGCAGTTAATTCACAAATTCAGCCCCTTCTATAATCTTTACAAGACTACACTCATTGGTAGTGTTGGCAGTGTCCTGCAGAGGTAAGAGACTTTTCAAGTATCTGAGTTTTTAACATTGAAAAGTAATGCCATTGTATTATTTACAATAGAGTTACACACTGATTTAATGAAACACTTTTAATACCTGCTCTTTTTGCTTTGTTACTTTTCAGCCCAAAGTATATTGCTTCTTTCCTGGGTTACTTCTGTTCCTACTGTTCATTTCAGTAGAAGTGTTTTGTCACTTTACCTTCTTATGACAGGATGAGTGGCAAAGTAAGACAGGTATAGATTTCTGCACTGGTAAGTGAGGTAAAAAGAAAAGGTCTCTCATGATTCCCTTCCTGCACTACTGCTTATTACAGCCTCATGACACATCTTTCTTTGTCTGCAGAGGATGGAACTTTGCTAAACTTACCCACGTAACTCACCTCTATACCTAGTGAAAAGTCTACTTACAGTGGTGCTTCCTATTTAAGGCCATAGCAGCCCATTTACAAAGAGAAGAAAGTATGGGTTTTTTTGGTATTACAACTGGGCTCTGTATTATTGCACTGATGAAGCACTCCTGGTTAGTGTTTTAACAACTTCTTTGCATATTTATTGGAACCACAGGTGCACAGGATCAAGCAGTTCAATGGGTCATCTTGTTGGGCAGCCAAAGAGTAGCCACAATCAGATTCTTCAGAGCATGTGTAGAAAACTGTTTGTACTGTATCAGAATGGAAATGTTTAAGTCCTATTATCCTGCTTCAAAACTGTTTCCTCCTTCTTCTTGTTTTTTTTTCCTTTTGTTTGTATTTTTTTTTCTTTGTTTGTTTAGTTTTTGTTTTTTTTAAAAAATCTAATAATCCACTTGCTCCCATGGTTAAAAGTCATGTAATCACTAATTTGAAGGGGCAGTTTACAAAACTGGAGAGGTAGCAGCAGACTTTTAAGTAGCTATTACAACTCAATTGATACAAATATCTTTCTAAGCCCGTAATAAACATGAAGAGACCCGAAATGGTCGTGACAGATTCCCCATCCATATGCATAAGACTAGAATGTTCCTGGATCCCTCTAGGAGAGACTTAATAAATTCTCACTTAGGCTGCTATTAAAAAAAACCCAAACATTTGATTTACCGTAATCCTGAAGTCTCTTAGCAAGATCTACAGCTTCAATGTTTGCTGTTTTTTTGAAAGGTCTCGTATCCAAAATGAATTCATGGGCTACATAACCTGTGAACAAAAAAGTGTACTATATATTTACTTACTAGGAAAATAATGCAATCTACTAAGTAGTCTATTCTGACTGGTTATGTTGAAAACATGGCAAAAAAGACAAATTAAAGAATACCCACTTGGGCAAAAACTCAAACCTGAGAAATTATTGGGTAAGAGATACACAGCTCAGTATTTGAAGACTGGTCCTCTGAGTCCCATGTTACATTAATAAGAGGCCTCATTTTCAAGATCAGAAGTAGGAAAGTGTGGTCAAAGTAGCTCCTAATGATTTACAGGTACTCTGAAAAATAATTGGATTTGTCAGTAGCCCAACACTATTTGGGTCTTAAGCTATCTTGAATGAGCCAAGAACAAGATAAGCAGTTTCATGTTATGTAGAAGAAAAGCTCAAATTTGGTGTTATAGAGAGACTAAAACCATAAATTATCTAAATTTATATCCATGATCCTGGAGAATCTTGTTCCATTTCATTACTGCATTCTCCAAAATTTGCAACTTTCATTCACTGGTGTGAGGCAATAATATACTGTCTTAAAATGCAACCTGCAGGTTTAGTCAAGGTGTACTGCGTTAAATTTAGGACATATTTTGACAAACCTACATATTGTACTCAAATGTTCTTTGGCTCCATTCAGTTTAAATAAGGAAAATAGCTTACTGTACTATAACAGGTAATTCTTTCAACTCTTACTCATTATTTCTACAGGCAGCTGAGAGCAGCCTCGCA
>VWZK01014816.1:347-12009 GCA_013396935.1 Baryphthengus martii
GCAGCTAGCACCGCTTGTGCCTTGGCTTTGTACGCGGATCTAAACCAAGTTAGTCCTGATGGATTTGTAGTCATCCTGTCAACAAAACGCTTAAACTTCTGCAGAAATAACGGTCTCCAAGGTAAAGCCAAATAAAGATCACTTACCTGACAGCAGTTGACAATCAGCCCTCCAAGTCAGTGTGCCCCAGGCATGGCTATGGGGCAGAGGCTGCCCAGGGGTTGGTGACCCCCACAGCTGGCTGTCTGGCATGTTAGGTGCCCTGTGTCAAATCAAGTGGGTCCTCCTTCAAAAATGGCTCGCCAAAAATGATGCAGTGAATCCACCAATTGTGTATCACCAGGGGAGAATACGTAGGTTTCCCACTTGTCTCTTCCCATTTTTGGTGCAACACCTGAGAGGGGAGGAAGGTGGGAGATGGAACTGAGCTTCCGTGACCAAGGCAGATTGTAGGAGACACGTCAAGCCCTGCTGGGTGTCTCTTGTCCAACCTGTTTTAAGGAATGGAGGTGCTTCCTCCTTACCCTGGTGCGCAAGGTGGCGACATGACGCGTGGGAGTGGCTATTGGCAAAAGGTTGTCTTAGGCATACCCCATCTCCTTCTGACTGCTGGAGGAAAGCTAAGAATCTGTTATCACAGAGAAACAAGAACCAGGTTCTCATCTTGGTCTGCGCTTGCTTGGCCTTCACTTGCAAAAACAAACGTAAGAGCCTGTAACTGCCGATAGTTGTTGGTTTCGTTTTTTTGGTATCCTTAATTTACCCCATTGTGAGATTAGAAACAACAGAAATAGCACTGTACATTCCCTTATTGTCTCCTGACAAGTACAGTTCTTGTTTCTCCTTAAGTTCCTGCTTCTCAAGCTTTCTACGCTACGGGATTGTTTTTTTTAAATAGCTCATATAGTTAGGAGAGACAGTGCTATATGTAGCTGCAAAGTTTTTCTTTCATTTTTGCAAATGCAGCTACGCAAGTAATATATGTTTGTCTACCTTGAAAAGTACTTGCCTGTAGCATTGTTTTCAGAATCATTTTCACTGCTTCTTTGTTAGCATGAAGAACACAACTGCTGTATTCCATGTCATCTTTCTTCTCTTCATTACTGACCATTGAAAAGTCTACATCTGAAGATACTTTTTGTGTAGTTCTTGGAGCAGTAGTAGCACTATAAAAACAGATCTCTTCTTCACAGAGTTTGTTTCGAGTATGTATTTAAAATACTACTGAAGGTTTGGGATTTTTCTGATTCAAACCTTTTAATGTTGAAATAATTTCAGCAAGGGATGTTTTACAGTTTTTCTGATTGTGGGAATGAAGAATGTGATGCTTCTTTCTGTTTGTAAAAGAAATTGTTGCAAGCCTTAGAAAATGAAAAAAGTGGCTGCAGTTTTTAGAATTTATTCTTTATTTCTCATAGTAACTCTGCCTATTTGTTTTGTTTTTCACATGCTTCAAACATTGTAAGTACCATAGCAGTGACCTGCTACGATGTTACTTTTGTGGATTAGAAGAGCTCTAAACAAAGTTTGTGTGACAGTTTGTTCCTTTTAAATTCTCACCCAAAGCTTATCTAATGTTGTGTGACATTAGATATATATGTACATACATACATGAGGAGTAGGTGAATCTCTTCCTAAAAGTACTAACTTCTTTCCTCTGTAAAGGTCAGAGGATGCTGAGTCAGATGCCAGACCTATCTACGTTTGCCCAGATGAATCACACCTAAGCACGCGCTGTAAATTCTAACAAAAGTTAATTGCAACTACCATGATTGATGCCTATGTTGTAAATAATACTTGCTTTAATAAGTGGATGTTACCAGTAAATGATTTAAAGAGTACAGCGGACAAAGCTCCTATGGAGGCTGTTGTGTTTCGGTTGGCAGTGTTCAAGCATCTGCTGGGTACATCAGTTGTTAGGAAACTTAGATTTGCCATAAAGGCCACCACTTTCATATCTTAGTATTCGTAAGCATTTGCTAATTGAAAAAGTTCAAACGCTATTGGTTCATAGCCTGACTTGAAGTTGGGCCGCACCGACGCATTACTTTTGTGCAGGAGAGTCATCTCTGACAAAAAAGAATAAGGACAAAGAGCAGGATCTAGGACTTGCATCTAGAAGTGTTTTCACTGTTTCGGTGGCCTTGGGAACTCCTTAGCTGCTCTGAAATTCTCATATATACTTTTTTTTTTTCACTATTATACCTGTTGCAATTAGGCCTGACTGACTGAAAAGCAGTGGGCTCACAGTGAATGTGTTATTGCTGAGCTAGGGTTGAGCTTTCAGAAAAGTATGTGTACTCTTACTCTGTGATTAAGGCTCTTTCTATGGTTCTGATGCAAAGGAACATACTAGGCCTTTTTTTTTTAATGGAGTATGGCCAATGCTGTTGAAACATAATCGTGAGTTATACATAAAATTGTATTCTGCTAATATTTCATATATTTGAAATGCTGACAATTCTCTGATAGCTGACAGTTCATTTTGAACAAAAGGAGGCTATCAAACATACTGCATGTCTGCAGAGTGCTTAGCAGAGAAGACGTTTATGTTGTACTGAAAACTTTTCCTAGCTATAAATGTTTTCTTTCCAGATATAATAAAGGAGCAAAATCGGGAGTTAAGAGGTACACAGAGGGCTATCACCAGAGATAGAGCAGCACTCGAAAAACAGGAAAAACAACTGGTAAGTAGAGCAGAGTACTTTATTATTTAAAAACAAACACACCCCCCCAATATAACAGAAAACTTGCAAAGCGCTAAAGATACAACTCAGTGTATAATAATTTAGCACTACAAAAGTTGCCTTCACCCTTTTGACTTTTCAGTTATTAAAATTGTATCAGAAAAAAAAAATTACTATATAAAAGTGATTCTCAGCCTTTAACACAGGAAAAGCATGAAACAGTGTGCTCAGATAAAATAACTGCATTCGTTTTTTTCCCTTCCAGTCTTAACATTCTCTATGCTTCAGAAGTTTTTTTTTCCTAACGGATTCGTCTTCAGTCCTATCGTACGTTGCTATGATTCTCCAGTGGGAGAGAGTACATGAAAAGCCATAGGGTATCATGAATACCCCATAAGATGGTTATTTTCATTCATATAGACCTTCCCTAAAACTAGCTAATAATAGCAAAACTATCTGCATAAATTAAGATCTATTAAAAACTGAGTGTGTGTGAGCTATTCAGTGAATGGGTGCCGCACCTGTGTGGCAGTATAATTGGATAAATGGATGTGACAGATGGTGGGGTTTGAAGCATGAAGACATGCTGAGACTGTGGGAAAAGCTATGCTAATTCAGCCGCTGTTTCAGTAGTTATTGAGGTGGTGTTTCATGGCAGCAGGTCCCATGAATGCCAAGAGCTGAGAATAATAAACTAAAAGGTCAGAAAAATTGTTTCTGGAAGCCTTGAACATGTAAGATATAATTGGTTACTCATAGATAAGGTGTTTTTTCAGTATAAATATTCTGATTCTGGAAATAACCTTAATTTTTGTAAATACTCAGGTTGAAGTTTTGATTACTTCCTACAGTAAATTGTTTCAGAAATGCTGGATTTCTGAGAAGAAGAAAGAAAAACTGAAATATGCCTTTGAAAAAGTTAAAATTTGCTGTTAGGATGAGAGAATCATTGGACAATAAATATTAATTTCCAGAGGCAGATCAGGTGAAAAAGGCCCAAGGGCTTGTCAGTCAATCTCAGAACATTTTGTTATGTACCTCATTCAGAAATACTTTTTTTTTTTTTCCCCCCTTGACTGTGAGGTACTGCTCTGAGAAAACCTAGTTATGTTAATTCTGTGTATAAAAATAGATTACAGGATGCAGACAGTTCTGTTTCAGTTCAGTAGCCTTATATGACTATATGAATCTTGATTTCTTTTTTTCTAGAAGAACGTAACATAAGCTTGCTCAAAACCTCTCAAAAGCAAATAACGTGTTACAGCTCTTTACTCAAATTCTTCTTAATGAAGAATAAAATATTTATATATAGTTTGGTTTCTGCAGATTATCTACCAGTGATTTAGCAATGGCTGGTGTAGGTTTGTATTTCACTTTGAAAATCAGGTTGTAAGTGCTACTTAAGTATTTCATCTCAGTGAGAAAATCCCTAGTTTCAAACTCTTGCTGCTAAAACTAGAATGCAAACGAATCCTTTGTCTCATTCACAATACTTGCAATATGAAAAAAAGGAAATAATATTCTGGGCATGCTGTAGAAATTTGTTTTTCTAGTCTGTATGAGCTACTGACAAAGAGCTTTACATATATTTCAGGCCTCTAATGTTTGAACAGTCTCATGCTCCTTATTTGCCAGTCTTGGATTAAAAATAGTATGTATGACACAGCCTTTTGGAAATTATGAATTTACAGAGATGATCTTGTGCCAGTACATCTCTATAGTAAACTTAACCATGATTTTTCAGTTTACACTTGCCTTTAAACATGACTGTTTTGCATATCCTGGTGACCAGTATTTACTTTTTCAGAGTGATGTATCGTCTTGTAAGTGCAATTTTCTGGACTACCAGTACACATAAAGTGAAGCAAATGTATTCCTGTATGTAGCAGGTATATTCTTCTGAAGAATCACAGGAGAAAGCTGGTCTTTAAAGACTTTTTGCCATTTTTTACCAATTTAACTTAATAGTAAAAATCAAAATGTACAATTGAACATATGAAAAGAACTGAGATACTGGGGGAAGTCCTGCTTAAAAGGGCTGAAAAGGAAAAATCAGTTGAAGAGTTTACATTACCAAGTCACAAAGCAAAAGGCATACTTTGAAAAATCCCAGCTGACAAGATTATTTGTGCCAGACTTCTTCCTGCTACCTCTGGGCTAAATAGCTTACTAATTCTCCTTGAATCAGTACATTGGGGTTTGAGTATTTTGGGGTGTTTTTGTAAGCCAGAAGTGTCTTAAGGTTTAACCACATGTTGTTGTAGACAAATTATACCACTTTTATTATGTGTTAAGCCCAGCTGAATGATGTGAGCAAACAGCCTACAATTATTGCTCATCTAACTATCTGCTTCTTCCCCCAAAAAGGTTATGGGATTCTTTTGAGTTTGAAAAACTGTTATAAAGAACCTATGAACTCCTTGTTTCTTCCGTGGGTGATGTGACTCAGTTGCCCATGAATGCAAGAAATCAAAGATGATTAGAGTCGTGGTACTAATAGTTGGCCGTGCATAATAATTTCTCCACTTCTTAGGTTTCTTTTGAAGTGTTACTCCGTATCCAGATATGGAATTGAATGTGTGCACATAAGTGAAGAAGATGTTATGCAGAAGTTGAAGACTTTTGGGGAACAATTTTGTTGTGGTTTTGTTTGTTCTTCTAGTCTAATCATAACAGCATTTTATTTATTTTACTAAGTAGCCTTGGTAGAAAAGCAAGGAAGACTATTTATAAATTTTTAAATGTCTTAAATCAAGAGAGTAGTTAACTTTAGGCATTTTATTATTAGTGTTAAGGCTTAATTATAGTCTTTATTTGAATGAAAATTCTGTAGAACTAATTTATACCTTTTTTATCAGGAACTGGAAATAAAGAAAATGGCTAAGACTGGTAACAAAGAAGCCTGTAAAGTGCTAGCAAAACAGCTTGTTCAACTGCGGAAGCAGAAAAATCGCACGTATGCCGTTAGCTCTAAAGTCACTTCTATGTCGACTCAAACAAAGGTGATGAACTCTCAGATGAAGATGGCAGGAGCCATGTCAACTACAGCAAAAGTAAGGCATTAGAAGACATTCTTCTACATTCAAATGCAGCATATGGTTGCCAAAGTTCAGTCATCTTATTCTATATGAGATAATTGAAAGGATAAAAACTCACTACGTAATACCCCAAATGGTGATGAGGATACAGTGAGGAAATGTAATTTGATTCTTACTGTGAAATTTTTGTTTAATCAGTCCAGCCTGTTAGCACCTAACTAAGCACATTTTCTTGAGCTACACACCTGCAAAATGTTTGCATGATAAAAATAAACTCTAATGCCTGTGGAAGAGCTCTTTTCAGTACCTCAGAAAACCCCAAACCATGCCGCTGCAGTATCTTGCCTGTATATATTGCGATGAGCAGTTTTTATTGGGGAAAAAGTAGGGCATGCTTTGTCTAGAAACCAAGGCAGTATGTCACAATAGCTTTATGGCTTGTGCAAAAAGTAGGTTATTGCTTCAGATCTTAAGTTCCTAAGGAAATCTAATCTGGATTTCCTGTCATTCTGACTCTCCATGCTCTAAGGAAACAGTATTGCATTCAGTTTTCTCACGAATCTCATCTCATAAAGGAGTCTGAAAAACCTCGGTTATCTGAGCTCATTGTCACCTTTCACCTATTTTCCTGAATTTATAAATAGCGAGCTTGCTTTTGGCGAGGAGGATTGTTCAGCTTGAGGTGTAGGAGACAGAATTAGCACGAATTATCATAGACAAGTTGTGCTTTTGTCACAGTCCAAGTTAAATCCTGTTATGTGCCAGTTAAACACAGTAATGCAACACAACTTGGTCCAGAAAGTAATTACTGCTAAGGCTTTGCTGTCGGTTATCTTTAAGTAGCAGCGTGTTGGTAGATACCAGCTGTTCAGTGATACAAAGTGGTGGCTGTGTAGCAAACTTTCCACCCTCCACACGAACCCACCAAGGTGGTCCTGGTGTGACTGTGCAACTGATGAAGTTAAAGAGCTTACTCAGTATTCCTACAAGTGTTGCATGTGAACAAGTTGGCCTTGCTTTTTTAATTATTACGCTGTTTTTATCTATGACATCTCTTGGATTAAATTTCTCAAAACTAAAGTGTCACTAGACTAATCATGAAGGTTAAGTCAGTAGAAAAAAAATCAAAAAAAAAATCACCGCCATCCAGAAAAGCAATATATTTTGAAACTCAGCAAGTACTTCTAGGGACTAGTTTGTGTAGCATTATTGATGAGAAAGATATTAAATCCTTCTGGTTGCTTTTAAAGTGAGTGCTTTGCCTTATCAACACAGAAAGCTTAAAAAAAGAAGAGTATTCAGTCATTCATTTTGAAGCTTATAAACTATTCTTAATCTCATAGAACTATCAGTGAAAAATACATAGAATCAATTGCCTCAATGAGCAAGACATGAATGCGAAGCTTCCAAAGTATTTTCTATATATTTTTTGGCATGTATGGCAATAATTTTGGACATAGTAAAGTCCAGTTAATAGTTACCTCTTTCTTTTAATCATGCATCTGACCCCTACTTTCTGAAGATACATAAACCGAAAATAAGTTTAGTGTTTTGATGTCCATCTATAACTTCTAAAGAACCAACACCCTGTAAGTCCAGAACCACTTTTTAAACACAAATAATATGTCTATAAACAGTCTTTGAAATTCAAGTAATGTCAGAAGCATCATACATTATCACTTTAAACAAACTCTGACATGAAGGCAGAAGAGCTTCCTCAAAGCCAGTAGCAGTTGTAGGAGCCTGATAGCATTACTTTTAATTAAACAACTCTTTTATCCTCTCAAAGATGGTTAAACTTTACATTTGAATTGCTCATGTCTGTGTTTAGGTTTTGACATCCCATGAGAGATGTATCTTCCTACTTAAGAGAAAGTATTAAATACTGGTGCCTGTAAAGGCAGTGCTGCAAACTTGTAGTAAACCAGGCGAAGCTTATTACACTGTCACAAAAACATCTCTACCCATCACAAAGGTTCACCCTAAGCTAATATGCATTTCCTGAATACTTTGATATTTGCCTTTCAGAGAAAAGTATTTTTTTCCTTGAACTTGTAAAGAAACAATGGCAATTTAATGCCTGTCCTCTAGTAATGGTTCAAATAAATGTTCCTTACAATAAAAAAACCTGCAGCATTTTACCTCTTTGAAGTGTATAGGCTGCAAGTTAGGAAATGTTGTCCCCTTTTTTCATTTAGACCAAGCAGATTTTTCCTAATATAAGGCTAGAAAATGAGTCGTGGTACAAGAAAGATACATACATTTAAAAGCCTATCTATTAGAGTAGTAGATAATGGTATTTCTTACTAGGTGCAGACTGTACTATTGATCTGTTGCATACCTGCAGTTCTCATGGGATATAAAGAGACGAGGAAAGTGAAATTTGGACTGAAGGGGTTTTTATTAGAAAAGTCTTATTCCTTCTTAATGTATAGATTGGTCTTACTGATGTCTCACCTGTATGATTAAGGGTTTTTTCAATATTAATAGACAATGCAAGCAGTTAATAAGAAAATGGATCCTCAAAAGACACTACAAACTATGCAGAATTTCCAGAAGGAGAACATGAAGATGGAAATGACTGAAGAAATGAGTAAGTTCTGCACTGCAAGGAAAAGCTAGCTGCAGCCCACAGTGCTCTTGAAAGGGTAGTATTCTAGAAATACTGATGCTTCAAGTTTTGTTTCTGCAGTTCATGAGATTGACAGCAAAAATGAAGAGCAAACAAAATAATGCCTGTCTGAGCAGGGAGGCTGAGCCTTAGGCTTTTTAGTAGCTCTAGATACTAAATCTAGAATCTGTTCTTCCTCATCTTTGTGCAAAACAACCATAATACTTACAGAAAGCTTTACATGTATGGAGGTATGGGATGATTTTGTCTCCTTTCTTTATTTTAACCCACAAACAACTTCTTGGGAGTGGCCAGTTTCTTGTTCTCAGTTGCATCTTTGCACTGTCAACTAAATAATACCAAGCTTTCTGGTGTTGTTAGCACAGTCTCCTTCCTGCCACTGAGCTGGCCTTAGTAAATGGCATGAACTCAAAAAAGTATTGGCTAGTAAGATAAGAACACTTCAACTGTGCTAAACTATTTCAGCAATTCAGAAACCAGCTGAGTAGTTAACAACTTTGCAACTTACTTGGAGGAGGAAGAGGAATGGGATTTTTATGGAGCTGTAGAAGATGTTTACAAGAAATGTTAAAATCTAGTAGTGGGGCAGATAGAACTGAACTATTGGTGAAACTAAACATTTTCATAAAAGCAGTCCTGCTTTACCCTGTTGTTGCTCTAGCTGTGCCCACAGATTTTTCAAGGCAGAGGTAAGGAAGCCTTTCTGCAGGTGAGAGAAGTGCTTTCTGTTGGGATCTTACACAGTGGTATCACTACATTTGAGGAATATATAAAGATGGTACTAGCATATTTTAGGAAACTTTTTGTGTAATGCAGTGTGTATTTTTTTCTTTCTTTCGTCTAAGTTAATGATACTCTGGATGATATTTTTGATGCTTCTGATGAAGAGGAAGAAAGCCAAGATATTGTTAACCAAGTGCTTGACGAGATAGGAATTGAAATATCTGGAAAGGTATGGCTGGTTTTACCCCGTTCACATGCTATTTCCCCTTCATTCTGTTTGTTGGGGTTTTTTTTAAATAGCTTATTGTAGCAGCCTTTATTTTAGAATTTTATTCTAGAAGTCAGCTTATCATAACAGGTATCGTTTTGACTGAAAAAAACCCACAACGTTCTGTCTTCTAGATGGCCAAAGCTCCTTCAGCTGCCAGAGGCTTACCATCTGCATCAACATCAAAAGCTGCTACCATATCAGATGAAGAGATCGAACGACAACTCAAAGCTTTGGGAGTTGATTAGCTTGATGGCAATATACGGTCTGCCTTCTAATTATTTAGCTGCAGACAAATGTAAAAAGTGCAAATACTCTTTCAATGCAACTGATGTCTAGGAAAATTCTGAAGCTTCAGAAATGACAACTTGAAGTTGGTACTGGAGAAGGGGAGAATATTTTGAATCAGTTTACAGAGAGGAGTACACCTGGTATGTCCACTGCGTGGAGTCTTTCTGAGCTTTGGACTAACCAGGGATGTGGTTCTACTGATGAATTCATTTATACCTGATCTGAATCTGTCCTCTGAATTCAAAGTTTTCTTCTATCTCAGTTCCTGATCTATCTCTAGAATTGGCTATTCTGTGGCTGGTGGTGATACCTCCTATGACAGCACCTATATAATATATATATAATTTTCATGAAACTATCACTACAGAAAAATTCTTAGTGTCACCTTAGCACAAATGAAACTTCACCTTTGCTCTTAGTTGGAAACTTTTCTTTTGATGAGGAATAGCCTTGAAAGACTAGCAAATTTAAGCAGAAAGAAAGAACACTTTATTTATCTCTTTCAAGTTCCTGTAGTAACTTTGAGTTGATGAAATAAGAGCTGGTTATTCTTTTTACTGAAAGGGAAGGATACAGTCCTTGTGCAGTTAGTTTTACTGGAAGAGGATTTAAATTTGTTAGTGAACTTTGTGACATGAAAGGCACTGATTGAACTCTATTGTACTGTAACATAGCTAGATTCAACAGAATTGCTGTGCCTTTATGTATATAAATCTTGTATCTGTGATTTTTTCAGAATGAGTCTTTCAAAGGTGAGTAAATTTGTAATTAAGATGGTTTCACAAAACACTATGATGAGACCTCTGTGTACACTTATTGGGACTCAGTGCTGAAGTTCGGAAATGCACTTGTTCAGAAATGCAACTTTCGCACTTGCAAAAAGGACATTTGCCTGAAACAACATTTGTATATATTTTACAATATTTCTTAATGGAAGAGAACTGTGCATAATTGTATTGTTTACTAAGATGCAATTGATCACATTGATAAGCTAAATCTAAATTTTAGTTTTGAGAACAGCTTTGGATGATCCCTGATAATTACTTGTCAAAGCACTATAATAAAAGTGGTTTGCTTCTGTGAAGGTTTTTCTCTGGCCTCTGAACTGCATCAGCATGATTCCAACTTTAAGTGGAATGCATTGTGCTAATGAAATAAGAACTGTTGATATTTTAAATAGGTGACAAAGTCTGAGAATGCAGTTATGACTTCCCAGATGGTGGGAAGTTCCTCAGCCTTTACTCTGCTGGAGATTATTTGCCCCTCAGTTGCATTGATTTAATGGAGCTCTTCATTGAAGAGTGACAATAAAATCATCCTGGCTTTAAAAAGAGAAAAACAAAATACCACCAAGAGTGAAACTGGGATAACTAGAGAGGGAGAGGACAGACAAACTTTATGAATAGGCTTTGCTGCTAGAGAAAGTGTAGCAGGGAGCCATAACCTCTATGAATCTGCTGTTGTTGCACCATCTGTTTTTTGGATTGACGTTCACAGAGAAGGAAAAATCATAGATGAACCTTCAATTGGTTTTTGGCATAGAAATTCAAGTGCTCTTTCTCTTTGAAGGAAGTAATGGACAAACTATGAATCTGTGAGGTAGCAGGTAGGAATGTGTAAGTTTATATATTGCATATATCTGATATGAGGTGACTTTTTTTTTTTTACAATTTATTTTGTAAAAATCTAATAAAAGGCTTTTTATTCCACAATGACTTTGTCCTCTGTAGGGTTGGGCTTACCTTTCTGTCTCTTAGTGGGATTTCAGTGGACTTCTGTTAGCTCTGATAAATATTCCTTTGACCTGAGCTATAAAGCAGCATAATATTTGTTGTAGTTGCTTGTGGGCCTTTAACTTGATCTAGTCTTTACTGAATGCTGAATTTAAGTTTGCATCCCTTCTGTCTGGAACTGGGGGCCCAAGTACTGCTCTTTAAAAGCTTCGAAGGGAAAACTATAATGTGAAATTAGTTAGGTAAAAAATGTTACTGATTGATTGTATTTTAGTTGAACATCAAGGCTT
>VWZK01014827.1:0-13068 GCA_013396935.1 Baryphthengus martii
GGAACCTCTGGAGGTCATCTAGTCCAACCTGTCTGCCAAAGAAGGATTACCTAGGGAGGCCACACAAGATTGCATCCAGGCAGGTTTGGAAAGTCTCCAGAGAAGGAGACTCCACAATCTCTCTGAGCAGTCTGTTAAAGTGCTCTATCACCCGCACAGTAAAGAAATTTCTCCTCATATTGAGGTGAAGCCTCCTATATTCTATCTTACACTGATTATTCCTTGTCCTACTACTGGGCACTACCAAAAAGTCTGTTCCTCTTGACACCCACCCCTTGTATATTTATAGACATTAATAAGATTTCCTCTCATCCTTCTCTTCTCCAGACTAAACAGTCCCAGTTCTCTCAGTCTTTCTTCATAGGAGAGATTTTGCTGTAAAATTTTACTATATTGTGCACCTGGTGTGCTCTTCAGTGTGATTTCATAAATGCTATTTCATTCACAAGAAGGAATGTAGAAGCGAAAAATTAAACTGTGGAATTTTCTCTAGATTTTCAATAGGTGATCATCTCAGCATGTACTTTGCAAGTGAGGCTGTCTTTTCATATACAGTGTTTTGCAGAGTAAGAAAAGTAATTTCACTTATATATGCCTTGAAGATATTAACACCTAGAAAGTCAAAAGCTATTGTCCTTTCAGAGGACAATACAAGAAGCCTCTATCAGCACAATACAAGAAGCCAGCTTGTCAGTATAGTCTCTATGCCATAGTGCTTTAGAGACTCAGCCAAGGAAGTAGAAGTGGTCATCTGTAAAATTCTTTACTGTTTTAAAAGTTCTTACAGCAAATATTTTTTAAACTTACTTCTAATAATTTTTTTTCTTGATAAACTAACCAAGTTTCCTTGACAAAAGAAAGCAAAGGTGTGGGTAAGGTCTTTATACGTCTTTCTAAGAACACATCTAGACTAGGCTTGTAGAGTTATATGCACACTGCAGTATTCTTGTTATGAAGACATACTTCGAAATTACTGTTTCATTTCATGGTATATATATCTTCCTGTGACAAAAAATGAAAAGCAGAAAATGAAAGCATTTATCTTGGCAGACACTAGCTCTGAATGATGGGTTTAATGAGAACTAAACAGGTGAAATTAAACTTGAGTACAGCTGGCATAACAGTAATAATTTAAAAATATGAAGTTCTGTTCCAGCATCCACTTTCTTTCTTCCATCTAGAGAGTCACATAGTATTTTGCTTATAGCATTGCTGCACGTGAGTAAGACCATGGTTTTGAGACGCTCGTCTGAAATAGTTTTGAAACCTCATTTTAATGATACCCTCAAGAGAAACAGCGTTTTTTGAAAAACAGTACTATCCAGAAAACTCCTGGCTGTACACATAGCATTTCCATCATGTCATGACAGGCCACCCTGAGCTGTCAATAGTGTCTGCTATATAAAAAATGACATCACTTCTAAGACATGCTTCACTTTACACTTAAATTCTCTTAAAATTGTGGTATATCATGCACTTTACTCCTGCCTGTCTGATTTTATTGTCTTCCTATAGAATTCTGTATTTTTGACATTCTTAATGATGACTTAAGTGAATTGTAGATACTCTTATATTTCCACTCATAGTTCTAACAACTTTAATACTATTCCACCTGAATTATTAAGCATAAACAGGATAAGAATCAAACTCTTTGTTTTGACAATAATGGAATATTTTTCTTCTAGTGTGTCCACATATCTGAAATGGAGATGCTAATTTTCAGTCACTCTTCAGACTATCTGAAAATTTACATGTAACAGCAAGTGCAGGGTCAGTCCATTCTGTGAGTGACTTCCACTACACCTGAACTTTACAGTATTTTCTTGGTTTAGCAACAACCATAAAGACCTACAGCCTAACAAGTATTGCTGACATAGAAGATGGCAAGATTTCATAGTGAAGGTGGTTTGGGTAGACAGTGGTGACTCGTGTATTGCATACATCATGATTTTGTTTCAGATAGCTACAAGGAGCTGTGTGTCTACCAGGCAGCTCCTGTTATGTATTTGACATGTGTAACCACACAAGGAGTATTTGTGCAGCAGTGTCTGGTCTCTGCACCTAGGGCTATGTGTGGCTGAACAGAAAGGGTCACCACAAAAGTCTGTTGCTCCCAGCGAGCTCTAGCACTCATCTCTGACAACCCCTGTCAGCTATTCCCAAAAACAGTGTATTTGAGGTTTTGTCTGTAGCCTGGTCCTGCCAAGGGAAGGATCTTATGACTTTTGGCTGGTGCCAGGGAGGAACCTGCACACCAGCAAAGCCTGATGCTGCAAGCAGAGCCAAAATTCTGTGACAGATCATGAAAAAGAGTGTCCCCTTTGTTCTTTCAGTGAGCGGAAAAGAGTTTGGGGAGCAGTGGACAGATCTTGTGGGTCAATACTTGCATTCACAGAAGGTGCTGAATGCAAGGATACAACTTTTACAATCATGGAACCTATACTGAAGGTCAAGAATCGCAGAGGGGTGATGGGATCCATCTGCTGAAATGTGACAAGAACACATTTGCCAAGCGACTGGATGAAGTGGTGAGAAAAACTTGAAGCTGGTAAAGTCAGGGAGAGAGATTATGACTCAAAGTCAAGTGCAGAAAGATGAGATGGGTTGTATAGTGAAGAGTGTGGGATGGTGGGAACAAAGGAGACTTCAGGAATGATGAAACAGGGCAAAAGGACATCTGCCTCAAGTGCACATACACAAATGCACTCAGCTTGGGAAACAAAGCAGAAGGTACTAGAGCTGCACCTGCAGCTGCAATACTACACCAATACTGCAATGGCAGATATGATGAGACAGCTTGTACAACCAGAGTAAGTGATGAGTGAATATAAGCTATTCTGGAAAGACAGGCAGTAAAGATGAGGGCAGTGACACTCCACAGTGTGAAGAACCAGCTTGGATGTGTGAGGCTCACATATGAGATTGACAACAGGCAGAACAAGATCTTGTGCATCAGGGCCAGAGGACAGGCCACTAAGCATGCTGCCATGGCAGAAATGTACTACAGACCACTCACTCATCAGGATGACAAAGTGGACAAAGCATTCTTCAAATAACATTGTAACAAACATTTGTTCTCATGGGGGTTTTACCCTCTCTGACCCCTACTCAAAAGACAAATAACAGAATATAATCAGTAAAGACTTCTGGAGAGTATTGGGTACAACCTTGTGAATAGGCACTGGATGCATTAACCAGGGCTGATGAGCAGTTGAATCTGTTATTGCCTCACAGGGGTAAACAGGCTTTAAAATTGACAAACAATGGTATCTCAGCAGTAGATTATATTATTACACATATTATCAAAGACTTCAGGATCTTGAGCAAAGTGAGAAAAGAGAGTAGAGCTTTAGATGAACATATTTTGCTTATTCAGAGATTTGGTAGATGGACATACATGGTAAATAGCACTGAAAGGCAAAGCTGCTCAGGAAAGCTGTCAGACCTCCAAGGACAGCATCTCCAAGTGCAGAACAGTCCACCATAGTACCCAGAGAGACAAACAGACCTATTGGAAACTAGCTTGGATGAGCAAAGCATACAGGCAGAGCTCCAAAGTAAAAAGGCAGCACAGAGGAACTGGAAGCAGTGACAGGCTACGAAAGGAGGAGTTTAGAAGCACTATGCTGGCATGTAGGATTGGTGCTAGGAAAATCAAAGCTCAGCTGGTTTCAGAAATGACACAGGAACATCAAAAGCAACAAAAGTTTTTACATTAGCAGCAAAGGACTGAACTAGCCAAATGTTCCACTGCTGAATGGGGCAGATGATTTATTAACAATAGACAGACACGAGGCTGATCTACCCTGTGCCTTCTTTCCTTCTTTTTCTGTCTCCACCAGTGAGCTCTCCCAAGCTTCTATTCTTATTTAGAAGTGTTTAAGGAGGAGAATGCCCAGTAGCAGATGAGGTCAAATTAGGGATTACTTGAGACAATTTGACAACTCTGATCTGTTGAGCTACAACTGAGGTGGTGCCTTTGGCAAGGCCATTCTCTGTCATCTTTGAAAAGTAAAAGAGACTGAGGCAGATCTCCAGCCACTGCAGGAGGGCAAATGTTACAAGGGTTTTGTATGAAGTTTGAATGGAACAAATGCAGAAATTACAGGCAGGAGCTGAGTTCCCTTTGATGCCATGGAAAATCACACTGATTTCTCTGGGAACATATTTTTGGACTCAGGAAGGAGAATTTGATTGGAAATAGTCGACATATATTTTTCTTACCTTTAGCCTGACTGCCTCTGATGATAAAATGACTAGATCATTGGACACAGATGACATTTACTTTGACCACAGCAAGAGTTTTACACTGTCTCCTGCAATGTTCTATCCTAGGACTTATTCAACTTCTCTATCAGTGACCAGTGGCCTGGAGGAGACGATAAAGGACACACGTATCAAGTTTGCAGATGACACGCAGGGGTGGTGAGATGACACACTTGAGGGCCAGGTTGTCTTCTGGAGACCTGGATGGGTGGAAGGAAGAGCCCTGCAGCAATGGCACTCTAGGACTTGTGGGACTGGGAAGCAGTTCTGTGGAGATGGCCCTGAGCCTTACAGGGCAGATTGCTGAGCAGCAGTCAGCTGTTATGCAACCAAGGCAGTGTGAGCTGGGATATAGAATCAAGGGATCACCCTTAATTCAGAGTTTGCTATATCACATTTCAATATGAGGTCCAGTTTTGGGCCTAGATAAATTGGAATGAAATCAACAGAAGGCACCAGGAGGCATCTGGGGCCCTTGCCCTGTAACACGCTGTGGTGCTGGGGCTGTTTGAGCTGGGAGAAGGAATGGCTTTGGGCACACCCAGCAGTATCCCAGGCACTAAGAGGAATGGAAGAGATGCACCTAAACTCTTCGCAGCAGTGCTTAGTGGGAGGGAAAGAGGCAGCAGCACAAGCTAAAACATGAGAGGCTCAGGCTGGAGGTCAGGAGAAACCTTTTTCCTATGAGGACAACCAGCCATGGAGCCAAGGACCAAGGAGTATGGGCCATCTCTGGCCTGGAGCGTTTCGTGCTTTGACTTAGTGAAGCGGTGAGCAGCCTGATTTGATGCTACAGCTGAGCCTGCTCTGGGCGGGGGCTACGGCTGGAAACCTCCCCAGGTCCCCACCAGCCTGAGTTGTCCTATGAACCTTTGAGAATGAACTTAATGGTAATTATGAAAGATTTAGTTTGTTTGATGTGTTGGGAACATTTCAGAAAATTGAAAATTAATCAACTGGGAAACTGACTAGGGCAGAAACTTCAGCATAGCATTAGAAAGGTACAGGAATCTGCAAATATAAAGGTAGAATGATAAAGGAGACAAGATGATAATTAGGATTAAAAAGACTAAGAACTAGAAGTGTGTCATTTAAAAACTGTAAATCAGATGAAATTTTTTTTTTTTTTTTGCAAAAGTTAAAAAATGAAAAGTCTCAATATTTTCAAATGTTTTTAATTTCCTACAATAACACAGACCTTAGAAGTACCGAAGCTTTGCTGGTTGTAGAATCATCAAAACTTACAGTGGAACAGGCTTCCCAGAGAGGCTGTGGAATCTCCTTCTCTAGAGACTTTCAAAACCCACGTGGATATGCTCCTACATGGCCTGCCCTAGGTGATCCTGTTCTGGCAGGGAGTTGGTATTGATGATCTCCAGAGCTCCCTTCCAACCGCTACCATTCTATGATTCTATGATTCTACGTTGTGGATTAACCCTAGGCAGCAACTGAACCCCACACAGCTATTCACTCACTCTTCCACAGGGAAAAGGAGAAGAAAATTGAAAAAGTGAGAAAACTCGTTAAGGTAAAGACAGTTTAACAGCTAAAATAAAAGCTGTGTATATAAACAAACAAAACTCAGGAATTTCTTCGCTATCTCCCATTGGCAGGCAGATATTTGGTCATTTACAGGAAAGTAGGGCTTCATCATACATGAGTGTTACTTGGGAAGGCAAATGCCATAATTTTGAACATTTATCCCCTCGTTTCTTTTCCTCAATTCTTATTCCTAATCACAATGTCACATGGTATCAGTTTTGTTAGTTGCGGTCAGCTGTCCTGGCTGTGTTATCTCTGAGGTTCTAGTGGGGCGAAGTGAGAAATAGCGAATGCCATGATGATGTTCAAGTACTGGTCAGCAACAGCTAAAATATTGGTATGATACCAAAACTGTTTTGGTCACATATCCAAAACACAGCACCAGAATAATGGCCATGAAGATAAATTAACTCCATTTTAGCCAAATTTAGTGTATATATAGAAGAAAAAAGGACATCTGGAGATAATCCAGTCCTGCTTAAAGCACATAGAGGAATGCACTTCTTCAAGGCTCCTGCAGTAAGTTATTTAATATCTCCAAGCATGACCTTGGCACCAATGTTTAGCCATCCTTAAGGTGAAAAAGGTTCTTCCATTAAGTCAGGCTAACTTTTGTTCAGACTGTATTCCTTTCATCTCATCCTTCCATTGAGCACCTCTCAGATAAAAAAAATTAGTCTTTCAACACCTCCAGACACCAGTAAGACCAAAGGGACTAAAAGGGACCAAAGTTGTCCCTTCCCAAACTGAAAAAAACAGAACTCCCACAGGCTGTCATCAGATGCCCTGTGCATGAGACGCAAAGTGCCTCATGGCTTCCCTAGGACTTTCTTCAGTACCTCAGTGTCAGTCCTGTGTGTGGGAATCTCAGGCTGTGGACAACATTTAGATACATCTCACAGGTCCTAGATAGCGGGATAGGGTCTTTCCCCAGACTGCTGACTGCACTCTTGCTTGTGCAGCCCTAGGATACAGTGGCTTCTTTGCTGTCCAGGAGCACTACTGCCTCATGGCCAACCTGGTCTCTCTCAGGGCCCTGAGAACTTTTGACAGAGCTGCTCTTAAGCAACAGACACCAGCCTGCTTTGCTGCAGGACTTTGTCCATCCTGGGCTTTGTGCTCACTTTTGATGAGGTTCACAAAGTTCCTATCTACTCACTTCTCCAGACTGTCTTATGCTTATGAATAACTGAATGCATGAATACCTCCTGTACATTGGCTGCTGCCCTCAGTCTGCCACCATAAGTGGAAAATGCACTCTGTCCCATCATCCATGTAGCCGATGAAGACATTAAACAGTATTTGCTCCAGAGTCAAACCTTGAGATACAACACTGTTGACTGGTCTCCAACTGAGTTTATCACACCTATTTTAGCCTGCCTGTCCAGACAATATTCCAACCACCCTTAATTCCCCTTCTAGCTGATATTTCACTAGTTTGACTCTAAGGGTGTTCATGAGAGACTGTGACTCTCATGATCCACTGATCAACAGGCAGACTGGCGTGTTGTTAGCTAATTTAAACTTAATGGAATATGAGAGTAGATACATGTAAATTATACCTCTGTCTTAATTGACCAGTGAAATTAAAAGAAGACAAGCTTTCATTTTACTAACTACTTCAGTGAAGCTTATATATTATGTTTCCAAATTGTGTAGTATTGCTCCTGGTAAGGCAGATTCCTTTGATTTAATTTGTTGAGAAAAGTTAGAAAGCCATCGTAATAAGAGAAAGATTAGAAAAAAACTTTTAGGTTTAAGCAGTCAAGCTTTCAGGACAGGTGATAGTATTTCTTTGTGAAGGAAAAAAAATGCTACTTTTTTTTCTACCTGCCTCTGGCTGATTGCATGATGATGATACATATATTACACACATATATTCTTCAATCTTTTTGCCTTGGTAGTTTACAGCCAAAATCAGATAATCTCAAATGTGTATGTTATAAGTCATTTCCTTTCCCATTCACAGGTTTACCTTCCAGAATATGGTCTATGTTTATCCTCCTGTAGCTTCTGGATGTAATTCAATGACTTCATTTTATCTCCAAGGGTATCTGGGAGTTTACAGCAATCTTTATAGAGATAGTTTCTCTCTTTCCAACCTCATGCAAAAGTCATTACCTTGAGGGATGTGGAAACTGTGTCTTCAGGAAGAAATATACAGGAGTGAACAGCAAAGCTTGCTTTCATATTTTTTCCTGAACTGTGAAATGCCCATATTTAGTCTAGCCATCTGCATTGTATTCCTTGTGTAGAAATCTGAATGGAGTTAGAAGTGGAAAGAATGAAGATGAAAATACAGATATAAAAAAAGAGATCTGTAATCATAAGAAATCACAAAATAGGAAATAAATTTTAGCTTTTCAGTTTAAAAATACTGTAATTTCTTCCTAATAGAGCAGTACTTTTTTTAAGAGTGAGATTGAGATAGCACATGTATGTAAAGCAACCCATCAGTCAATCTATGACTTACCAGTTGGTAATGAAAGAGAAAACTATTATAAGGTGAGAGTGGCTTTTAAAACCTACCAAAATATCTTCTGCTAAACTGTGCAGCACAAAGCCTGAAAAACAACAAAAACACCTGAAGGAAAAGATAAAGCTCCTTTTTTAAAAAAATGGAATTTCAACCTCCTGGGCCATTTGGCTAACAGTGTATGTTTTACCATTTCTGTAACTTTCTGATTTGTAGACTGTGAGCTGCTGCTGAGAGACCTCCAGGCCAAGATCTAGGGAAAGCTGAACTCACATCTCGAAAGGCTAAAAAAAAGAATTATGGGAACATTAAAGTTGTACAGGTCTGTTTTTTTGCAGCATCATGAAGTCTATTATAGCAGTGATTTTCTTTGTGGGTTCAATACGCTGCTAAATGCAATCCCCTTAAAGACAAAAAAAAAAAAAAAAAGTAATCAAAATATATGCTACCATCTTATGATTGTTGTTTTCTTTGAAGAATAATTTCCAGCTTTCTTCCAGTTACTTTGCCAATAGACAATGTTAAACAGAAATGCTTATAAAATACTTAGTCCCTTTCCCTATTGACAGTCATGTTTGATCAGCATAGTCAGTATGCAGAGGTCAGAGAAAGAGCTGAGAAATGACAGATAAGTTATCAGACTACTGAGGAGTAAAATATTTCTTATTTTCAATGAGATGGCATTTTTTTCAAAGCATGATGTGCCTCCTCTAATCAAAACAACCTGTGTATGTATGAAAACAAGGAAAATTTTATAAACCAAAAAAAAACCCTAATCTTGGTGTTCCTAGTGTTCCTAATTTCCATTAAAATTATTGAGAGGTAAATTTCATGTAAGAGTTACACATTAAACTTTAACATTGGGCTAGCTTTGTTTTAGTATCCTTACCAAGCTGATGATAGAAGACATTTTTCTCTTGTTAAAGTATTGTGAGGCTGATACACATCCAGGATGACAACTTCCAAGGCTTTTTCTAAGAGCTGCTCCTTTCCTTCACCTTTCTTTCAGATCATAGGTTTAAAAGAGGATAGGCATAGGCTCTGTCACATTACCAGGACCCTGGATTCAGTTTGTGACAGTGTTACTGTGAAGAAAACAATTTTAATTTCTCTGTATTACAAGAGTGCCTTTGCACGTTAAAGATACGTGTACTTCACAGGATGGTGTTATGATCGTAAATTAAAGATGAATAGTGTAACTATATTGTCTACATATTATGATAATAGGGCATAAACAAGATTTCTGTTATTTCAGTGGGATGAAAAGCCTGTCATACTTAACTATATTTACTATTAATACAGTAATATAGATAACTTGAATAAATAAAAGCCGATACTCATAACAGATGTATCTTAGCCCATCACCAACAGTGTTGAATGATTTCAGGAGGTGTGTAAAATTGGGGTTTTTTTGAACTAATGAGAGCACTTTTAGTCAGCAGAATAGGAAAAAAAGTGGTCTCTCAAATGAAAAAAAAAAAAAAAAAAAAAAAAAAAATGATCTGTTTGTAAGATTCATAGTACTTCTGCTGTCTACTTGCTTGGAAACATTCCCAGAACAAGCATTTGTGCTTATGGAAAATTCTGATCTTTCCTGACCCCAGAAACATGGAAAGAGAGGGAAAAAAAATGTGTTAATGAATTTAACACTTAAAGGATAAATTATTATAAATTTAAAGGTTTTTAAGTTCATAAGGAGGGCTAAGTTTACCTATTGGTTTTCAAGTTTTTAGTTACTTCTTGAGTTATTCTGTCTTTAGTTTTACAAAGTGCTCTCTCTTCTGCTATTACTGGAGTATAATTGCTTGGTTGGTTTGTTTTCTGTCTGAACCACAGAATACTGTGTCATCTGATTATCATATTTGTTTCCATTGAGACATGTCCTTTGGGAGTATGTTCATTAATGAAATTGATCTCTTTTTCATATTTGATAACTAAGATATTTATTAATCTATTAACCATCAGAATAGGATAGTACAGTTTGAGGTATGATAGATTTTTGCATGCATTCCATCAGATATTTAACTCTTCTGAATTTACAGTAAAGTTATCGTCCTGGATATGTATCTAATACCTAAATGAGGCAGAGCACACAATAAACACAGGAATCTGAAATGCTCTACTCAAACAGACTTCCATCCATTTTGTTCTGAGATATTTACTACTTTTGCTCAAAAATTGGGATGTTTAACATCCTCATTAATGACCTGTACTATGGGACAGAGTGTACCTTCATGAAGTTTGCAGAGAATGCTAAAAGGGGAGGAGAGGCTGATAAACCAGATGGGTCTGCCACTCAGAGGCACCTGGACAACCTAGAGAAATAGGCCCACAGTAACCATTAAATGTAAATGCCAAGCTCTGCCTCTGGGAATGATAACTTCAGACACCAGTACCGGTTGGAGGCTGACTAGCTGGGAGAAGCTCTGTAGAGAAGAACATGGGAACTCTGGTGAACACCAACTTGACCATAAGCTAGCAATGTGATCTTGGAGCAAAGAAGACCTCCCCTGCTGCATTAGGAAGAACATTGCTTGTAGATCAAGGGAGATGATTCATCCTTACCACTCAGCCCTTACGAGACACATTTGACTGTTGTATCATATGCTGGGCTGCCCAGTAGAAGAGACACATAGACATACTGGAGTAAGTGGTTCTCCATACCCTACCTCCACTGAGATGGCAGACCAAAGGACCTCGCTATCACACTGTCTCTGAAACATTGGTATGTGGCCCTCAGGCTTATCTCTAAGGAGCCTGGTTTTATATCTTTCCCCCCTTCTAGTTTAAAGCTCTTTCAATGAACCCTATAAACTCCTGCATAAAGATCCTCCGGGAATCTTAACATCTGTGTTAAACTGTGCAGCCCAGAGGCTGCACCAGTGCAATATAGAGAGAGATAATCACTTTTAACCAGCTCGTTATACTGTGTTTGATGCAACCCAGGATGCAGTTTGCCCTTTTGGCTGCCAGGACACACTGCTGCCATATTGAGCCTGCTGTCAACCAGTCCCCAGATCCCTATCTGCAGGGCTGCTAAATACTTGTATATCTGTTTAACCACTATGGAAATGGCTGTGCCTAACTAAAAACTGAAGAGAACTGTTTGCAGATCTATTTTTAAAAAATCCATGAAATGTGGAGGATTGAATATGTTTTTCTGACATCATATATAATGGATAATGACCCAGTTCTCAAATACTTGCACATACATGAACATATTATTTTGTTTATTTTTCTGGGTTTTGTTACTGATGTCACAGGGTAATTCATGTTAGTAAACATTTACAATCTGTGTAGGGATTTATTATACCTACATGATCATCTCTACCACAGTAAGCCCCAACATTTTATTGAATAGTGCAGTATTATAAAATGTACCAGTCTTTAAATAGTGTAAGACTTAACTGAATGAAAATGAATCACAAAACTAACCCACAGACATAAATGAAAGGTATAACTGGAGTATAACTTGTTCTTCATAACAAATTTGTTGATAACTATTTGAGTCCCAAAATCTTTCACATTTTTTAGTAACTGTACCAGTTTGGGCTGGGATAAAGTTAATTTTCCTCACAGTCATTCATAACTGGCTATGTTTTGGATTAGTGATGAAAGATATGTTGATAAGACAGGAGTGTTTTAGTTACCGCTGAGCAGCGCTTACACTATCAAGGCCTTCTATTTCCAGCTCTGCCCTGGAGTAGGCCAGGGACACATATGAATTCGGGAGGGGAGACAGCTGGAACAGCTGACTCCAACTGACAGAAATGATATCCTATACCATATGATGATATGCTCAGCAATAAAAGCCTGGGACAAGAAGAAGGAAAGGGACATTCAGAATTATGGCACTTGTCTTTCCAGGAAACCATTACGTGTGATAGGACCCTGCTGTCCTGAAGATGACTGAACACCTGCCTACTAATAGGAAGTAGTGAATGGATTCTTTATTTTCCTTTGCCTGCATGCATAACTTTTGTTTTACCTATTAAACTGTCTTTACCTCAATCCTCTAGTTTTCTCACATTTACCCTTTTGACTGGTTTCCCCATCCCACTGTGATGTGTGTGTTGTGTGTTAACACAACATAATTTTAAAAGTGTTTAAATGATACTGATTGTGTACGTACTGCTTGTGAAAAAAAGTCTTAATTTTTTTTTCCTATTATATGGTAACAATTAAGTAGTTAATCTACAGATAATCTCTAATTTTCCACAGAAATGTATTTGTATGTAAACAGTGTTATTCTCAACCCTATGTGTAGACACACTATAATCCAAAGTCCTTCTGTTTTGTGGGAGTTTTCTTTAAATTCTTATATATGAAAAATGTAACAAAAAGGAAAAAAAAAAGTCAGTAATGATTATGCAGAACATTATACGATTATCCAACTTGACTAGCCTATTTCTACACTGCCTTTGCAAAGAACTGTGTTTACAGGTTACACAGTGAGTGAAAACATGAGGTCTTTGACTACCTGATTTTCTCCATAGCAGAAAAAAATCCCATGAACTTCATTTCAGTGCTACTTCTACATTTAATGCTTTGAGAATTGAAAACATCATCATGCAGAATTAGTTGAATGTGACACTTACTGTGTTAAATAGAATCACAGAATCACAGAACGACTTGAGTTGGAAGGGACCTTAAAGATCATCTAGTTCCAATTCCCCTGCCATAGGCAGGGGCACCTGTCACTAGACCAGGTTACTCAGAGCCTCATCCAGCTTGGTCTTAAATCTTTTCAAGCATATGTCCACAACTTCTCTGGGCAACCCATT
>VWZK01014848.1:0-29560 GCA_013396935.1 Baryphthengus martii
AAAAAATATGTAATTGTTACATTACATCCATATTCAGAAAGCCATAGTAGCACCCAAATAAATACTACTACCATCTTAGTAAATATAAAAATGTTATTTTAACATTTTGAAATATTCCTAGATGAAATCTAAATAGGTAGAGTGCAAGTTGGTATGAGTTGGTAGGTTCCTAATTTCTTAATGTACTTAAGTCACACTTGAGAATGGAATATAAACAGAGTTTTCTTCAACTCCTGTACCTCTAGACAATCATAGTGCTTTCCACTCCAGAAAAAGCACCAAAGAGAAAAGCTCCATCCTTTGCACTTCCCATTGCGAACACAAATTATCTTCCCCTGGATTGATAACTGAGTTCATTTAAACAAGACTGTTCAGGGCTTGGAGAAATTAGAAGGTAGTAAAAGCATCCAAATTAGAGAGAGCAGCTGATCTAGGGATGACAAGTGTCCATTCTTCCAGGTCCTCCTGAATCTACCTTGAGCAAAGCGAGACACAGACTTGATTCTATCTGAATAAACACTCACTATGGGGTTTTTCCTTCAGGAATCATAGAATGTTAGGGGTTGGAAGGGACCTCTAGAGGTCGTCTAGTCCAACAGATAGAACAGCTCCAGCCATTTTATAATCACGTAATACAGATTTACGAGACAGAATAATATGGTTAATACAGTCATCTTCCCACAGCTTTGTTCTTTCATATTTAAAAGCACAGCTGGAAACTTTCTAGGGATGAAAGATAAAAGATATGTAGAACAAAATACAGGAATCTTAAAAGTATGAACTAACATTGCATGTATCACGGAACAGTCACCAGCCCCAGATCAGATAATTCAAGCGACTGATTTCTGTGAAGTTAAGCTATGCAGTTCGTAAAATGCACGTGTAATTGCTTTCCTAAACTAATTAAACAATTCCCATTTCTGCGCATCCCAATCAGGTAATTGCAGACCTAAATATCCATTTGCATATCTTCTGTCACCCAAGTGGCATATACAATTACTGTGCATGGAAACTAGGAATGTTATTTTGCATCCTAACAGTCTGAGAATCAAACTTCTGTGTCTTTTTCTTCTCTGACTTTTGTAATACATTTCTCATTGTTATATCTGAAGTGGATGTTGGCCATTCCTCATTCAGAACAAATAATGTAAGTTTTTAACTGTAAATCGAGATAGCAAATCAGTTTCTGGGAGGTCTTAGCTGAGTACCTTACATAATTAGCAAAGCTAAAAGCACGCACACTGGTCCAGTTACTTCTTATCCACCATTGATAACAGTAAAATATAAAATTTATGAGGAAAATAGAATGTTTCTGTAGGAAATTAATAGAGAAAAGTGATAGAATATAACATTCCTTGTTTCTCATTCTTTCCGTCTATCACCTTCTCTTCCTCTATTGCACTCTTTAGTTTGGCTTTACTGGTCCCCTTTTTTACTGAATTAATTATTAATTATCTGTTTGCCTTATCACCTAAGGCCTCAACTGCACCTGCCCCAAACTGCTTGCAAATGAAAAGGAAGTGGTGGTTTGGGAACGTGATTTGGAAGCAAAACTGTTTTTTCTTTTTGAAACATGAATAACTTCAACAGGGAGAATGAGATGAGCACTGGCCAGGGAACAAGAGCACATTCCTGGGTCCCTGTCTCAGCTTTTCAGGCAGAGGATGGAGCTGAGCCTGGGATCTACCCACTCTTTCCATCAACAGCCTAAAGGACTCTGCACTAACATTAATCAAAGCTACAGGAGATTTTTATACATTTCTAATTATACTGAGTCGAACTTTATGTATAGAAAATACAAATAGCATCATCTTTAAAGGGGTTTTTATCTCTGAGATCAGAAATTCGTAAGCCACATTAGTGTTAATAGAAGTAGTGTGCACATGTATGGCAGAATAAATGCATTAAGTGCTGTTAATCAGCACTGAAACATAGAGATCTCTTTGGCTAAGGACAGCTCTGGCAGCTACCCTGACTACAACGGTTTGGGATGCAGAGCCAGAAATGTATTTTAGTTTTTAATGATTTCTGAAATTATATTACATTTTTAGGGATTAGACTCTTAGAAGGTATGAACTGACAAAAACTTCTGTAGAGTAGTGCCAATTCATTCCTCAAGGCAATCTGTCTCTATGTATAAGAACAAGAGGTAAGATTAAATATAGTTAATAGGAGAGTATAACTGTTTTTCTAGATTTGTTGAAAATATACATATTTTCTCACCATTTTCATGAGAAAGTAGCCTTTTGTGATAAAAAGAATTTAGACATTCTTTCAAACTATTGATTTTATAATCGTATAGAACTAAGACTACACAAAAAAAGCTTTCCTATCTTTGAAAGCGGCTGCTGTCTTCAGCGTTCTTTGGACAGGTAAGTTTCTATGGACAACACTTTCAGCTTTTCAGAGGACTATTTCATTGAAAATAGCCTACTTACTTAATCCAAAATTAACCTCGTGAACCACAAGCGAGAAGCATCACAACCTACTGGCTACAGTACCTGGGAGCAGCATGTAAGGAGAAAACCTCTTAAGCCAGTGCAAGAGGAGCAGGGACTTTATAGCTGTTAGCAGCTTTGAATTCTCTCCACAGCTATATCCTAATAGATGAATTTATGCTCCTTATCAATCCTTTTACACCATAGAGAATCCAGATGTGAACAAGTGACAGGAGTGACATTACGCATCAGATCCAGTGACCAGCATCAGACACCAGCGTACGCAACGGTTCAAATAGGTTGTCAGCATCCCATCCCATATTAATGCCCTTTTAAAAGCTGGAGTTTTCATTATATCTGTTGTGACAGTTAGCAAAAATTCAGAGTCCAATCCTGGGTTCTATGTGGATTCATATGTCCAATATTATTTCCCACCAAGACCCAAATTATGGAGACAGCATCTCGCCCACGTCCATACTGCAATCTGATTCACACAGCCTAGTAGAAAAGAACATTCTTGAAACACCCATAGAACCACTTTTAAAAGCCTTTTTTCAGTTTCTTACTTATCTACTGGACATGTACTTTTTTCTGGTTTCTCCACAGAATCCTTAGGACATGTGCTAGAAAGGCACAAGACACAATCCACAGAACTATTCATTCAGCTCAGCCTGTACCTTTTTTAATCTTGAACTATTTCTGGATGGCTTAGTGAAGTATGTGACAGAAAAATAACTTCGGTGTCTAGAATATGTTTGAAAACTCCCAAATTATGCTATTTTGCTCTATTAATTGTACACTTCTGAGTGAAAGTGTGATACTGTAATTAATTTATCCATACCAAACTGTGACAAGTCCAGATGAAGCAGACTTCTCAAACGTATTTCTCCCCATTCAAAGTTCTCCAAACTTAAAATCATTAATACAGTCAATGTTAATTGATTCAGACACTGCTGAAAGAGGATACAAATCTTGGTCTTGTGAAACGCTGATGTTATCTGGAAGCATCTATTGCCACTGAAGGAAATACATTCCCAGCTAACACATTTGATTCAGCCTTACCACAGCCTGCCAAGCTGAGAGCTAACTCCTTCCAGATGAAACATTTCTGCATTTTGTGACATCTTATCAACCTCCAACTCTTTGAATGAAGTTCAAATCCCACTGAGACTCAGTCAAACATGGAGAAAGAAATGGAATTTCAAACTCGGCCCTTCTAATGAAGCCCTGGACTTGTCGGTGCCAGTGCTGAATGCTGCCACTTCCTTCTGCAAGTCAAATTGTCTCATCCCTAATTTCGGAGGCTGCTTTTCTTCAAGGTCAATCCATATTCAGAGTATAGCTGGGCACCTTATAGAACTTTAATAGTCAGCAATATTTTTGAGGAAAAATTACAGCCTGAATGGATTCTAGGGTTTATTCTTCACTCAAAAGATAAGCTTAGATACAGTATTTTATATGCAGAGGTAATTAATAATTTTAATGTTGCCTTTCTTTTGACGATCCTCAGGAGCAGAGCCCTGCCAGGGCCGCTCTTGTGATTCTGTGTCTCCAGTTATACGAGATGAACGTACCTTTGATACCCTCGCTGTTTGGAGCATGCTTTATTGCTAGTCTGAACTGTGTATTTGCTTCCCAGAGAAGTTATAACGCAACTGGGAGCACCAGGCTGACTGTTTTATGAGCAACCAGAATTCAAATATGGTTCTGTTCCATTGGGCTACTAAGGAAAGAAAGAGAACAAAATGCCTGCAGAAGCGGGGAGCCAGAATTTCTTGTCTTATACAATCCGTTTATTTCTGTATCATTTGTAGAAGGTATTTTTAAAGGACAAATATTTTTAAAGCCACAGTCAGTGTTTTATTGCACTCTCATAACTTATTTAGTGTCTCAAATCAAATGCTTTACCCTCCTACTTTCCAAAAAAATATGCAGAACACTAGCTATATATCATCTGTAAAAATGTCACCCACTATTAGTTACTTCTATTAAAATGCATCTTTAATACCTACTGTAATTACAAGAAATTTAGGCTGGTTCATATATTTCCCAAGGTACAGAAATTAACAGCATCTTATTTTTTCAGTAGACAGCCATGCAATGTGCCTTTCTCATGGTTAAGTCTATAATTATATAGTAAGATTAACCAAAGGTGTCAAATACAGAATATGATTTTAATGAGATTCTTCTAATTTTATTATTAATGGCTTGAATGATCACAGCAAATTCCAGATGATATGTGGTAGTCACTGCTTTTCTGGTTCAGATATGAACCATCACTTAACCTAAGACTTCCTTGCAGCTCAGCTGTGATTATACACACAGGAACAGAGAAAATACTACTTCTATTAGAATTAGTGGCAAGCTGGCATAAGTCATCGGGACACAGGAGCGAAGATCACTCATATGAGTAAAAGCTCTCTGGATTGAGTCCTAAATCTTTAGGACGAAATTCTGGCCTCACTGAAGTCAAGAGCTGATCCAAATTGTACCTGCATAGTACAAAGCAGCTTCTCACAAAGAAGTTGTTTGTGTGAAACCTCCTTTGTTTGAAGTCTATGTGCATTTTGTCAATTGCATGGAACAGGCTGAAATGAAAAAAAAGATTAAATGAAATTAAACTACTACACATTAAAATTTTTCTGACCCTCGTGTAAAAAGAGGTTAATACAGGTAAACCAAGACCTCAGTAACTCTGAATTGTGTATTATAGTAAAATGACTTTTACTGTGTTCAAAAGCCCGAGGCAAAACACTGCTCTCAGTGATGTAAATAGGAATCCTTTCAATATGCATAAAAGGTCTTGACCAGGACCTGAACTAATGTTTTTTATTGGAAAAAATCTGATAAAAAAGAGTTGATTTTAAACATCATAAGATTAGGCATGACCATCACAGTGCTGTCCTCCTGTAATCTAAAATTATTTATGAGGGTTTTGCCTCATGTACCAGTACTGCAGAAGCATCCCCAAAAAAGTTCTCAAACTTTTTATTTTAAAAAAGGTTGAATTATTTTTCTTGACTTTGACATTGCCATGTTTCCCTGTTGTCACTTCAGTAGCAGCAGTGTTCCTGAGTGGATGGTGTTCAAGGAGTCTTGCACACTTGTGTGAGCACTCAGGGATCTCTCAGAACCACCACACAGCTCACCCTGGCCCACGGCACAAGAGGAGGAGCGTTGCCCACATCCCTGGTGGACCTCACCGCTTCATGAACGTTTACAGTGGGAAGAAGGGACAGAAGGAGTCTGTAGGACTTGACTGAAGCCTCAATAAAGCCACAGATAGCTGCTGAAGTAGGGAACTGATATTAGCATCTTATCACTGTGAATGCACCAGGTTATTCCTGTACTGCTTAGTAAACCCTTCAGGAGTTAGAGGTGTAGGTGCACTGGGATCCCTCTTTTGATGTCTCAGATGTGCTCTCAATGCCAGGTATCCCAGAGAGATAAACATGCAACCAGAGCTCCCATTGGGCTTGACTGGGGACAGATGAGAGTGCAACTATGTGGAGGTGGGAGTTGAACAAGCTAGCTGTGGATCTGGAAGCACCAGGCACAGTCTTTCTCCAGGACCTGAGATGGAGAGGTGAGAGAGGCAAAGCCTATTAGACCAGCAGACGTTTAAATGAAGAAGGGACCAGACCGTGTTCCCAAACAGAATCTCCTGGTTAGTATCCAGAGGAATCCAACTGCAGCTCTGACAATTTCCTAGATCCTTAATTACTTAAATGATTTCTTGGTGATTAATTCAATAATTCAGCCCATCTGAAATCAAGGTGCTTGTACTCTGCTTTTTTTTTTTTTTTCTTTCCTGGAATCAAACTGAACTGTAATAGATTTTCCACTTTGCATTTCTGACTCATAGAATTCAATTTAACAGAGAGAGGCAAAAGTTATGTTAAAGCAAATCAGCTATAACCTTGATTTCCTTTTTCACCTTTTCAGCTACACGGAAAAAAATGTTGCTAATCAACAGGAAATGCAATTTTGACTGCGTGAAAACTGCCTTTTGCAACTCCAGGCAATTATAACAAGTCTATTGAAACATTTGCACTCCTGTGGTACTGTTGAAACGCTGATGGTTTTCAAATTACACACTAGATACAAATATTGTATTAAGCAGCCTTTTCCCAGTACCTTGAGATGGACTCTTCTTATACCCTTATCCTTGCTGAATAGGTATTTTCTCCAAGAGTAAAGCTATTGGCTTCGGAGGTGCTATTTGCGGTATCAAGTTTTAAGAAACTCAAAAAAAATCACCCTGAAACTATTTTCTCCCCTCGGTTTCAGCTGCCTATTAGGTAGAGCTGAGAAAGGCCCAGTCTTCTAACACCCAGAACAGTACCAAGAGCTCGCTCAGCTTTTGCCTTTGCTAATTCAGAAAGTATTTCAGTCAGCAAAACCTACATTTTTCACTTTTCTAAAGTCAGTATGAAAGTTTTCACAGTGGCCTGGCAATTAAACTTCCTCAGCTGTGATTCAGGAGGTCCCAGAAACTGGTGCCTGGCCAGTTTTCAGTGCTGGGCGTACCAGCACAGGTCGTGCTGCAGGCAGCAAGAAGCAGGAGGAAGCCTGCGGTCGCTCTGCTCTGACACACCAGCGCTGAGAGAGGAACCAAACTTCCTCCTGCTTTCCCCACAAAACAGTCTCTTTAGGTCCAAAATGGTGGGAGCAAAAGCTGCACGGCTCTTCTCACAAACTCTCTGCCAATCTCACCGATGAGCACCAAATTCAGCAATGCTTTTGCATGCAACGTGCACAGGCTGCTCAATGAACACCCATCAGACTCTGAGACATTTCCCAGCTATGAATCATGTGTGTTTAAGTGGTTTGTCCTACTGACTGGGCTGGTAGGTTATTGGTCTTGGAATAGGATAGTATTCCTTACAGATGATGAAAACTCTGATTAGGTTGAGAATGAAGTAGGAGAACCAGAAACAGCACCTGGAGCTGGAGTCCTGTACTCAAAGTGTACAGGATTAAGTGTATTGGAATTTATCTTGCTAAACACAGGGGCTCTTTGGAGCCAGTCCTTGATGGTCTCTGTCTAAAAACGCTATTTGCATTTTACTGCTCAACTTCCCTATTCACAGCCAACGTATGCAATTCTACTGGTTTGCAGTTTAGAGGTTCAGAAATGGAATACAGACCTGGTTTGGGTACCAAAACCATGGTGTTTTTTCCCAGTTTGTAAAGAGTGGCATTTGATTTCAGAATACCCTTTCAATTAAAGGAATGCTTGGATATAACCCAAAATCTTATAATGCAATTCAGGTCTCCTTAATCCTCCCTAAGTTCTTTCTTCGGGCTTTTTTTCGAAAAATTGTTTTAGTCTCCTTTCTTATATTTTTTTTTAATTTTCAGTCTTATTCATTTTTATTCTGATTAAGCTCTGAAAAGCCTTTCTTCATATCATATTCAGATTGATAATTAGTTTGAAGGTATTCATCACCCTACAATAGCTTTTGTTATTGTGCAGTTTTTATAAAAAATAATTAAAATATTGCTACCTCCTCACTCCTGAGAAGCCTGTAATCCAACTTCACTGATAACACGGAATAAGGTATGAGCTCTGCTTTTATATCTTTTGTGCCTCAGACTCCAGAATAAAAAGATATATAGAATTAAATATAAATATCTGCTTAATCAAACACTGACACATTTACAGAAGACAAGGGTAATTGTAAATTCATTCACATAATTTATGATGGTTAATACCAACTTCCTTTCTTACTGATATTTCCAGGGTCATAAATGGGTAATCCAAGAAGGAAACAAGTAGTTTTCTCCTAGTCTGCTAGTGATATTTGACCTCTCCTCAGTCTCCAGACAGAGATTCCCCCAAAGTTACATGAGAAGGAGTGGACCCTTAACAGGACCGCAGAATTAGGTAGTCCACCACTCTCATATACAGTGGCTCAGATATTCTTTTGCACTTATTTACTACCTCACCAGGGCTTGACAGAAGAAAAGGGAGACACTAAAACTGTTCAGGTCAGGTAATGTGAGTACTGATTCAGTAGGGTTACATGGAGCCCTGTGTAGCATCAATCAATACCTATCACCTTCTAAATCCCTTTATATGCTGCCATGCAAGCAGTTCCGATTGACTCGCTCGTAAGTGAAACTCCTCACAGGCACAGGATGAGGATTTGGTATTTTCATGACAAGGAAGTATTAATAGTGAAGCAGATGGTAGAGGAGAAGGAAGGTATCAAGAGAGATTATTGAGTTTTTATCTTCCAATCTGCCAATACTTGTGGATTGGCGCCCTGGGATGAAGGCAATGAAAGAAACCAGGAAAAAAAATCAAAATAGCATGTGAACAGATCTATCAAAGCACAAAGAATAAAAAGAAATGATAATAATAATTAAAAAAAAAAGCTTGCACCCTCTCTACCTGATAGTTTAGGCATTTCCTTTTTACCGTGTTTCATTAGGGAAAAGACAAGGTGAAAACCAATTTGCAATTAATGTTCCTCCTGACAAACTTTTTAAAAAACACCTAATAGCCATTCATTTTGTCAGCTTTATGAACAAACAGTCAAGTGTTGCTTTGCCCATGTTCCATACAGATCACTGAGGACCCAGCTCTGCTCTGAGAAGACACCTACACTACACACCAGGGTGTACCAAGCAGGTACACCATGCTCCTGCTTTAGCAAGGCACCCAGGTGCTGGTGGACAATGAAGCTCACTCTCTGCACTTGATTTTTGTCCCAAGGGGAGGAAGGGCTGTACAAACCTGAGTTCCCTCTCCTCATCCTAGCATAGGGGAGGCCAGAAGGCAGGGCTGCCGCCTAGCTACCAATAAGAGGATTCTCTTCTAGGTATTAATGGAAGAATCTGACTTGTATGAAGCTAAAAAAAAAGTAGCCTGTAGATTTCACCCTTCCTGATGCTGGCACAGAAACTCAGAACCTGCTCTAATCACATAGTAAGGAAACTTATTGGAAAATAATTACTGCCTGGCCTCTTGAATGATCAGGGAATAAGGTGGAGAAATATGCTGCAGCTCTGAACATATATTTTATGAGCTAAACAAAATTCTTACTTCAAAGGATTTGGGATGTGCTCTAAATCTAGAATAGGACATCTGTGTTTTTCCCTTCATGAGAAGAAGCTTCTTAAATCCAGCCTGAATGAGAGAAAATGAGAAAAAAAAATAAAACAGGCAGGTTGCTGAGCATGAGAACTAATGAATTCTGATTCCTATAGATTTGTGTTGCCTGATTAACTAATTCTGCCTGAATTCTACTAAGGTTTCCTGTCATCTACATCTACTGGTTTCTGCATGTAGTTACCATCTCCCAAGTTAGCTATATTGATGGATATTGATTCCCTGCAACATTTTCTAGCACAGACAAACCCCTGGAGCCTGGTGTTGCTACGCTTACAGAGGAGTCCTGAGCAGCCTGCCTTTACCCAACCTCTCCTAAGTCCCTGTCAATAGCGACTTCTGAATGCTAAGGACTAAAGCAATTTACCATCTCTTCCTTCTCCCTAGTCCCACTGGCCCCAGCACTGAAGAGTCTCCAGATGCACTGGTTAAGGACCTTACCTAGCCTCAGGTGTATCTCCTGATTGATGTCTGGTGTCTTCAGAGTTTCAAAGCTGTTTTCTCCCTGGTCACAAATTCCCTCCTGTGGATTTTCAGAACTCGAGAAGTTGCATGCCCCTGGTAAAGCTTTTTCAGCATTTTGAGTCTTTAAGTGTTTATAATGCTGCTGGCTGGTGTAGATTCTCTGGTGTCTAATAAGCCGCAAACTTCCACTGCAGCTTTTTTTTCAGTTGCCTGTTTGCCTGAGAAAACTGAAATCAAACAATGGGAATTTTTAGAATGGAGCACAGAAGGACAGATGTATATTCATAAACCTCCCACCCACCCCCAAAACATGAGGATTTCCTTAGGGAACCAATCTAAAAATGAGAGAAAATGTCTCTAAGAAAACTCTTAGTGTTTGTGTATCTCTGCAAGAGACTGTGCTCCTTGAATACAAAATGGATGTCTACCTCGAAAGCCTGAGGATTCCTTAGAGATTTAAAGGTATAACATACAGTGAAGGAATTTGTAGTAGTTATCCAGCTCGATACAACATTCAAGCATTTTTGGCAGAGCGAGCTTTTCTATTTCTGCTATAAAAGCCATTGGAGAGCAGAACAATCCTTTAGTAAATGTCAGCAGTGAAAAATATACATTCCAATTTTTATTAAGCTACCCTGAACTAATCTGTTTTAGACACTGGTTTCAAATAGTGTAGCCAGAGTCTTTTTTTTTTTGTGTTGAGAATGGGTTGATTTGACTTGCCAGGTGCAGAAATGCCTTTTGCATACTCAGACTCACTCTGAATCTCTGCCAGCATTTAAAGAAGGTCCTGCTGAGACCACGCTACAGAAAACTGCTTCTGAAGCTGGAGAGTTTCTCTTCCACAGCTCGCACAGATGGTTAGGACTCATCTACTTGACTTGTCAGCATCAGGTACTGTCAATTGTGGAGTTTCCCAAGGATCAGTAAAGGTTGATTGACTATCTAACTCACGACTGAGTACACAAGGAAAATTCTTGACAGTATTACTCCACTGCCATCTCGTTCGCTCTTTTGATGCGTTTGCGTTTTTTTCAGAGAAAGGGGTTTTCATGCCAACAGACACAGTTGGCAGCAGGCAAGAAGCCTCCTCTCTACCACACTGGCAGCAAATTAGCTGGAGATCACAGCCACCACGGAGCCGTGAAGCCGGTTCAAAGAGACCAGGACTGCACTCCTTGGAAGCTGGCGTAGGTAAAAGTAACAACAGGGTCCCTACTTCTCTATAGTTTAATAATTAAATCTGAGAGACCTTAATGAAAAACTTTGTGGTGCTTCCTCTTCCCATCAGGGAGGAGGATGGTGAAGGGTGCCTGGCATTCTTCCCTAATGGGCCCATCTACTCTCTGTGTGATCCTGCAAATCATGAGGGGCAAGACCTTTGTGCAGCTCTGAGGCTTAACATCTATGTCTCTTTGTATAGATCAGATAGTTTGGCACGTTGCTAGAGCTGCCAGTCCAATAGATTTTACCTGCTCTGAATATTCTAGACTTTACTAAAAGATTCACAGTGTGGTTTCACAACTTAGTACATGAAAGAGTTATTTCATGTAGTCAATACACAGAATATATATAATTTTTTTTTTAAGTATCTGCCCAAAGCAATAATTTTGGAAATAAATGTAAAAAATCTTTAGCTGTCAGATTAAAGTAGTTTACACTGTGATAGCAGGCATTTCTCAAATGCACCAAAAAATGCCAACTGTAACACAATCTAATTATAATTACTTATGATATTTTGCAAAATCAGTGATGATACATCACACCTATAAAAGAAAGCCCATCTGTTTGCTGGTTGCAGTATTCCCTGAGCACCGCTTTTAAAAACTGAAGAATGGCCCCAGACAGGAAACAACCAGCCAAGAACAGACACTTCTAAATGACAGTCCTTTTGGAAACCCCCCACCCACACCTTTCACTAACTTAAAAAAAAAAATTATTTGCATATAGTTTTCATTTCAATTTTAATAGCTATAAGTGGGAGATTACAATGTATTGCCAAGACCTACGTGTATCATATTTTTGGTAATGTTAAGTGCATGTTTGGGGATGGAGAAGCAGCACATCAGTGTATTTGTGCATGTAAGTACTTTGTGCAGGGATCATGCAACCTGTGAATGATTTGCAGGTTCCTAGCAGTTCAAAAGCGGTTCCTATGCTTGGCTTAGAGCATGTGATGGCACACAGGACTGTGCTGTGCAAGAAGCTGGTAATTATTCTGAATAGGGGCTGCTGATGGCATTGTCTGGGACCCAGCTATTACTCTATTCCAGTATCACCCCATTTTCTGGAGGAAAACAGAAAAAAAACCACAAAAATACCAGAAAAAAACTTGTTCACTTGTGCTCCCCCTACTGTCTGAAGCACAGGGGTTATATTTTGTCAGCTGTCACCTATTCGGTGTATCACCAGAAAGGAAGCTACTCTGATTAGAGGGTTTTCAGAAGTGCCAGAGTCTGGCACCCAGGGCAGCTCATTGGGAATTAGCCTCCTACTTTGCTAGTAGCCAATGTTTGCACATCTCAATATCTGTATATTTAGTCACCTGAACGCCCTTGTGCCTCTCAGTCCTGTTCTTTCTTCAAAGTCAGTCACTTTTCTCTGCCTAGGGACTAAATAGAGAAATTTGGGCTCTATATTACAAGCATCCAATAGCCAAATACTTGAAAGAGCTCAAGTCCTGTACAAAACCTCATATGGTACAGACAGATTTTCCAAAATTTTGATTTTAAGCCATTTCCAAAATCTCAGGGTCACACACATCACATTTTAATTTATTTTATTTTCTCCTGTATAAATCAGAAATAATGCCATCGGAGTCAGTGGAACAAAAATAGTTTAAATGCAGTCTTTAAAGGACTAAGGGCTGTAAGATTGCACGGAAGCACATTCTTAATGACAAATATAATATGAATTTAGCACAAAACCTTCCATAAAATGCACCATGAGAGTCAAACTACTGAGATTACTTCACCTCCTTTTTCAAAATCTTGCTTACCAAACTGTATTGGGAATGGTTAGGCCTATCAACAGATGGTCCAGAAGACACCAACAGTATATTCTTAAAGGTCCTATGGAGATTAGACTAGATGATCTTGAAGGTCCGTTCCAACCAAAGACATCCTGTGATTCTGTGAGATCAGCTCACTTTGGGTAATCTTTTTTCCTTGGATCTGAGGGGGCTATATCCAACAATATTAAGTGAAACTATTGCTTTACAATGACTTTTCAAATGTAGTCAGTGTCACTACATGGAGGTTTACGCAAGAAGAGGAAGCAAAAATATGAAGGCAGGCAGGAATTTTCAATGAGAACAGTGGTTTAAAACCAGCATTTGCTCTGAGGAAAATATCATTTTCATCAAAAGAGTTCAAATGATACCTCTGTCATCCAAATCTCTTACAGGAAAATGGGAGAAACAGAAGCCAAAACGTGCATTTGAATTATCTTGAAATTTTATTTCTTCTTTTCTGGTTGGAAAATTGGAGAGATTTCTGTTTGTTTGGGAAGGAGTGGCTTTGTTTTTGTTTTTGTGGTTGGTTGTTTTCAATGTCATATTAAAAACTGCTTAAAAGTTATGTTTTCTGGCCATCAGTACTGGCTGAGTTTCTTACGTATCTTATTTATTTTTCTGATTCTACATTCTTTCTTTTATTGCCAATATAGACACTTCCATTATCGTTGAATAGAAACTAAATGAAAATCTGTGGTCCATTGTATATTAGCTTTTCATTGCCTAGGAAACCATGAAAGATTATCAAGGCAAACTCGTGAAGACACGTAATATCCATCATCTGCATGCAAATGTATCACAGGTATTAATACTACTATGACAGTAAGAGAGTAGATTTTTTATATCCAAGGCACAAAGGTGTCAGCAAATCCCTTCTGTAACTGGAGAAGTGAATAATTCAGGGAACAGGATCTTGGATCTGGTCTTTATTTCTAGCCTTACTCCTGCTGCATTAGCCATGGCAAGCTCCCTCATCAACCTCTATATGATCATCTTCCACTAATTTTGTTGTTATCAGAACTTTAAGTCTCAGGGCTGTCTGTTGTCCTTTGCCTACTTGCCCCTTGTGCAGGCAGACCCTGATTACAGTTGAGTTATCTGGAATATCAGTGTATAATCCTGTGCCATGGAAACACTCTTTTTTTTTTTTTTTTTTTTTCCCTGCTGCTTTCCTTAAAATTCTCCCCCTCCACTCTAGTGATCCTTTCACATAAATTAAAGCTCATCTGTCTCAACACAGCCTCCCAGTGTCACAAACTCCTTTGTTGTGCAGAAGGATTGGACTGATACAGGGTCTGTCAAGGACAGCATTTCTTCTGCTTCATCTTAGACCTGCCTACATTGAAACGCGTCACAGGAGCCAATACCATCTCCTAAGCTGCAGTATTGCCTTGTTTGAAGTACAGGAATGCGCAACAATTACCACAAATGCCTAAGGCAACGAATTCTGAGCTTTTAGCAGCACCCGTTGTATTGACGTCTTACAGGCCTTTTTTACAAACCAAATATTTGATGGAATTATAGTTCCGGCATCATGAAAGGGAATGGTTATCTGTTACTTTTTCAGTGTTTCCCAGCCTGGGGCATCTGTCTTTGCAGATGACAGCAATAACACAAAGCACTCTTATCCCGGTAACCTGAAGTGCTCGGGATCTCAGACACATTACAGATTTACATTTGCACTGTGTTGGTACCCTGGATGAAAAGAACTGCAAACTCATCATTATAAAGAGATATGCAAATCCCTCTTTTGTTTTCAAAGAAACCATTTAATTGTCTATTTTTCATCCCCAGATTTTCCCCAGCAGTTTCATTAGCTGACACGACAAAAACGCCAGCTCATTTCATATTTAAATATAGGACCAAGTTGAAATAATGTATCTTTACTTTGGGAGCATATTCATCTGTTATTATTCTATGAATAATGTCCAAAAGAAAGAACTTAAGCCCTTTTCTCCTGTTTGCAAGGCTGACAGAAAATTTGTATTTTCTATAATAAAATAAGGTGTTTCTCTTTTTTTTTTTTTTACAACTGTAGATGCTTAAAAGAATGATCACAAAAATTAAAAGTATCCTACAAGGTCTAGCACCTACATTGATTAACCACTTCAATGATCTGACACATCTTAAACCTTAAATTTTGGGCCACAGTCCCCTGCTGAGGGATGTAGGCAGGTCTCTACCTCCATCTCCTTTGCTCCTTCATCAAAAAAATCTCTTTCAGAGGCCCTTGCTACAACAAAAGCAGGTCTCAGTCTTTTAGTTTGAATAAGTACTTCAGATCAGCTACCGGTTCAGCTTTGACCTAAGCTCCTGTATAAAGATACTACTCCACAGCGCACATCTGCAATAACCTGCTCATCATTCTGGCACGTGTTTTTGTCCATACAGCTGACTATAGCTTCAAAAATGTCTCCACATAGTGGGACTGAGAGTTCATCCTTGGACTTGAAAACAGGTGTTGGCAACTGGTTCCCCATCAGTGCTGAGGAATAAGTGAAGACGCAGTTCCCCGCAGAGCCTGCAGCTCGCAATGGCTGCTTACAAAGGTTTTTCCTCTTTAGCAGGACCCACAAATATCGGGGGTGTGGATCCTTGTGCTTCTCCCTGCAGAATCACCTTCTCTTCCTATCTACAGATTTTGCTGTCCTTTAATGTAAGTCTCCCTCTTTCATGCATGCAAAAAAAGCAGAAAAGAAATGTAATTACATACGTCGCTACTGATATTTCCATTGAAGTAATGGATTTTTTTTTTTGCTAATAATAGACAATAAATGAACACAGTAACAATGGATCCCATCTGAATTCTCACTTACACTAAACTGATAAAAGCAAATTCCAATTCCTTTACTATTTTATTCAGATACTGTCAGTGTAAGTGACTCATACCGTTGATAACGGGTTCCCGTCCCCGCTGGAAGATTAATGCCTTAGCAAAGTCCGTGGATTTATAGAGAACATATTCGTAATGTTTGAAGCCTGGTTTTGTTCTTTAGAGGGGACACAGAGAGATATTTCTCCTGCGTTCATCCACAGTTCTAGTATTACACAAGAGCTGGAAAGGAACCTGGCAAGCAAACAGGAAGCCTTTGTCCTCTCTGTCTTACTATGAGATTCATCCTGAGATAGAAGACTTGCAAACTGGTCCCAGGACTTGTTTAAATTCTGCTTTAAGTTCTTAGAATAATGTGAGTAAGGGTCTCTGAGTGGCAGCATTGTTATTTCTTTCAAAACATAAAGTTTTCAGTCCTGACTTACATCCTATGTAAGTCCATGAGAGCCCCATTAAGTGACTTCTGCAAGGAGTAGTGTGTAGACATCATCTTTTCACATTTCTTTCTAGGCCAAGATGTTTTTTTTCAGGAAAACATAGACCAAATAGATATATAGTAAGTATAACAAGTATGGAAAGATGTCTCAGTTCTGAAAAATCACACTCTGGATATTGCTAGGCTAGTTCACCCAGGAGCTAAAGATGAGAATTTTCTGTTGAAAGTGAAATAATCCCTTTTTCTCCCCATCAGAACATATTGCCTCTTTGAAACAGGACCATTTTCCAAGCTCAAAAGCAAAATTTATAATCAAAACATGAGAGAGAAAGAACCTACATAAGTCCTGGAAAATTTGAGGTCATGTTGCACCCTGTTTGATGATGTGCAGATAAGTGTTCTAATTGCATAGCTCTGGGTATCTAGGGCAGATCTCACACTCCTCCCTGAACAATTTCAAAAGATATGAGTTTCATTCTCCCACATAACAAAGAAAAGCCTGCTTCAGAAATCCCAGTATTTTACAAAATACGTATTCCTAGATGAGTAAAATGTCTGCAATCAGGGAGCTTCGACTTGTCATTCTTCAAGGAGGATTTTAAAATACCAGCCACTCCATAAAATCTACTCAGTTGCAAAGACAAACAGAACCAACAACTCCAGCCCAACCCCTCACACACATCTCTCCATTGCTGTGTACATCACATGGGGTTTTTGGTTAGGGTTTTAAAACATCAAATCCTGACAGAAAGGCAAGATTTCATGCTGGAAACCCCTAAGCACTTCAAAAGCACTTGGTGACAAATTCTATTAGAGGATATATCAGACAGTGGTTTATTTGGTGCTGTTACTCACTGACCTACCCCTAACACTGCTTTTTTTCCTGCCTTCAGTAAACTGCTGGGAAATGTCCTTCCAGACTAGTTTAGCCTATGGTTAAGGAATGACAAAGAAGAGTGTGCAAAAATTCTTATGGGAGCTGTACAGTAGGGACGCTAAGATCTGGGAGAAATCTAATGGGATATAGCACATGCAATGTAGTAAAAATACACTGGCTTGAAGTAACACAGCAGCACACTAAGTTAAATCCCTGGAAGGATTTGAGGGAAAGCCCTGTCTTTGAGGTATGCGGTTTTGCACAGCTGAATATCGGTCTTCCTTGTTCTGTGGTGCATCAGGTCTTACTTCAGCAGGTCACCGAAGAACATGCTTCGGGTTGATCACATGATCACACTGTTCCTTGAATGAAAGCCAGACCTTCTCTGACCTAGTAGTTTTGTACCTGAAGGGCATTTTTTTTCCTACCCAGAAATGGTGTTTGTTTGCAATGCAGTCTCAAGCCTTTTAATTGTTCTCTTTGTTTTTTGTTCTGCCTTTAATCCCAAAGATGCATTTCCTATTGTCACTACCTCAAGTGCCTTTCACGCTGCCCTTAACCTTGGGCACATATCACTGTCAAAAATTGGTATTTCTGTAAAACTGCTTTATCAGTAAAAATAACCATGCAGCTATTTTCATAAATATCTGCACCATGTTACTCCTGACAAGGACTGTCAAGAATTCTTCTCACTGAATCTACAGCAGGCCAACAGCATTTGACATGAATTATGAGGAGTAACATTATCTCACAATTTGACCCACGTTATTTGGTATTTGACCAAACACCTTTCTAAAGTATGCTCTTTATTTTGGAGGGAAAGGAGCTCTTTCAGGATTGTCTGCGTTGAAATTCACAGCTCATCACTAGTAATGTAATCACAGCATTGTATTAATTGATCTTACTCAAGATGACTGCTGTATGTCATGCAGGCTATCCTAGAGCTAAAATAGACAGTAGGATGTTTCTTGGTATATTATTTAGGGCAGGAAAATTCACTTGTGACAACACAAGTTTTTATTCTACCCAAGTTTCAAAAGCTCTTGTTTGGAAGACATTCAACAATAAAGCAAAGCTTGGATCTCTTTTCTCATGAATGATGGAAGAATTCTTAGATTTATTGCCTAAAATTTCCACTTTATTAAGCTGTCAAGTTTTGCTTGGTGGCCTACTACAGAGTGAAATACTAAATTTGATTTAAAGGTCAGAGGAGACGTGTGGCACCTACAATCTGCCTTTGGATTGTTTTTGTAACACTAAATAGAGTTTACAAGGAGAGAAAATTGGAACTGGTCAGCATAAGTCATTCCAATCACAATGTCTTTGAAAAGACAGCTCTACTTCTAACTACACTAAAAGATAAAGGAAATGGCTACATTAATGTTACTCTGGGATTTATGAAACTCCAGAGTTCTGGGACTGTAATTGTAACAGCTAAAAGGGGAAAAGCATCAGGAAAAGGTTTCTGTTTCTAATGTTAATGCAGCAGCCGCAATTATAAGAAACCTTAGTTTGGGGAGACAATCTGGATTTACCAGAGGTCTAAATAAACTCTTGACTATAGACTCTGACCACTTTCCCAACAGACCTTGTTAGTATTTCTGCATCTCTACATCTTGTAATTCACAACCCAAATAAGGCCTCAGAAGAAATTACTTTCTTTTAAAATAATTTTACAACTGCAGCCGAATATATTATCATTTTAATTAAATATATGAAGTATAACAAGGGCCAAGATATAAATTTCTAGGAGACTGAAGCCTAATTTAATTTCCACATTTAATACATAAAACTCGTGACATATAAAAACTCCTAATGTCCTCATTTGCCTCTTAGTACAGTCCTTTATCATGTACATTCCGTTAGTCACATAGATAAAAGAAAACAATTATAAACTAACTGTTAAGTCTACATGAGACATTGCTTGGTAACAAAACCTGGTATTACACTAAGTGGAAATTTCTGTCTCAGAAAAAAAAAAAAAAAAAAGGAGTTAGGCAATTTCCTTCTNAACAATTATAAACTAACTGTTAAGTCTACATGAGACATTGCTTGGTAACAAAACCTGGTATTACACTAAGTGGAAATTTCTGTCTAAAAAAAAAAAAAAAAAAAAAGAGGAGTTAGGCAATTTCCTTCTGCCTTGTTAAAGAAAAGAGAAGTTCGCTCATTATCACCATCTAATTCTCTCAAGGTGTCAGACTGGTTTCTGATTTTCTTGCTAGGAAATTTAGAAAATAATAGCTCTTCCCTTAAGAATTGTGAGAAAGAGCTAAACCTTCAAGAAATCATTCTGTAATTTTGTTCCTCTCTATATGGAAAAAGAGCTTAAACAACCCTGGACAAGCCTGAAAAGAATGAAAATATTGACATTCAGCTGAGAAAGTAGCTAAGAAGTAAACTTATCGCAAACTTTCTAATTCCAGCTCCTGACAGAGAGGCAGTGAAACATCTGGGTTAACTGCCTGGTAGGGCAGGGCTTGGAATCAGCAAAATCCAAAAGTAGAGTAAGCAGAACTACACTGGTGCTGTTCTCCAATTTTTGACCCAACAATTGCCATCTAGTCTGTGTACATAATACCTCATTTTGGAAAGTTCATGCATGCCCTCTCCCCAACTGTCTTCTACAGCTTTCTATAAAAAAGCCCGTGTCTCCATTTTTTCGGCTTTTCCTCTTATATTAAGGATCACTGTGAATTAAATACAGAGTTTGGAGGGAGAAAGTGGCCATGGTTTCCAAGTTACAGCTTTCGTTTTTTTCTTTGAGGTTTCACATAAAACCCTCACACTGAAGGCAAACCTGAGCCTTTGATCCAAAAAAGATCCGAGTATAGCTCTAGTTCAGGTCTGTTCAAGAAATATGACATTTCAGAGATAAAGTCAGATAAAATGTATGAATTCCTTAAACCAAATAGATTTTGCACTTTTTTCCTGTTTTCTAAAGGTCCCTGATAGACTGCCTGGCAGTTTAAGACAAAACATAGACTATCCAAAGGAGTTCAGAGATTCTGCCTTGAATATCTTGGTCTGGAAATGCAGCTTTTGCAGTGACTCTTGTTTCTAAGTTTGTCCTAGGTCCTAACAATGGACCAGGACATGGAGAAGAGACTGCAGTCCTTTTTGGTCCAGTAATCTGCAGACACACTGCCCACAGACTACCCAGCTCTACTGATTTTGACAGTGAGAAACAGCATGGGGATGAGCTTTGCTTCTTGGCCCCTCTGTGTTTTCTCCAAAGTCAAACTTGAGCTCCTGTCCACACAATGTAGTTAAGAAGCCAGGTCAGGTCTCAGCACAGGGTTTCCACTACAAATGTAAAGCACATGTGCCTAAAATGGGTTGTTGCCTGAGGAAATATTATTGGGAAAGGAGGAAATCCTGCTGCCAGATGCGTGAGATTGGCAAGCTAGTCACGGTTTTCAGCACAGAATTATAGTGTTGTAAAAAAGCTACTAAATGCAGCTTTTTTGAAAGTGGTGCTGCAGCTGAAAGAGGTCACCCCACTCAGTCTGTGAAACCAAAGAGGCTTTTCCTACATACTTTGTGTCAAACCCAAGAGACCTTTCAATGGGGTTAAAACATCTCCATTTCACCCTTATTTGTAAATATGACCTGCTCACCATTACCTGGCAGCACAAGCGTTTTACATCTGTACTTAATAAATAAGCTACAGGGAAATGAACCACTCAGGACTGGTAGAGAGCTCTCAGGAAAAAAAAAAAAATCAAATGAAGTGTGGAAAACTTGAACATGACTGTAAAATGGAACATACTGGTTGGGCCAGAACTCTAAATAGGAAAGTGGTTGTCCAACAGTATTGCAAATCGCGGAGAAAGACAAAAAATACAAATAAATCCTTTTGCTTGGTCACTTGGGATTCCTCTCTGAAGCAGCAAAGACTTTGTACAATATATAGAGGGTCTAAAAACATTTTAAAAGGTACTGAGTGCCCTCAATTACAGTTGATCACAGCTCTGCACCTTTGTGGAATATAAAGGATGAATTACCTAATTCAATAGTCTTAAACAAAATAAGAGCCTAGGTGGAAGATGTTTAGAAGGACTCATTTAATAAGATAGCACAGAAAAGATGGCAAGGCTTCTTTTCCTACAAATACTTTCAGCTGTAATCATAGCAGCATATCCATGGATTTACGAACTCTCATTATTTTGACGTATTGCTGCATTTCTGCCTAAAAATAAAACAAAATGTGTTAAGTTTGGCCTGAGATGAAATACTGAGTTTCCATTACTAAAATGTTTCAATTATTCATACTGAAAGATCAGGAAACTAGCAAGGAGATAAACATTGTTGTTCATATACTGACAGAGTGTGCCAACTGTTAGCAACATGTGCTTCTATTTCAGAATTATCTAATTAACATTAGCATGAGTGTTAAGTCATTAACATATCCTTCTGAACAAAGTTACTGGGCTCTGATTTAAACTCCACTTTCACTCAGTTAAATGTATAGCCACTTTTCCCATCATTGAAGTAATATTTTTTTTAGAAAGGAGAATAGGTGGAGAAGGTGGAGAAGGTGGAGAAGGTGGAGAAGAAAGGAGGAGGAGGAGGGAGAGAATATAGTGATAATCACCCAGTAAGTAACTGACAGCTTCAGCAATATTGGCGATTAATCTGTTTGGATAGGCATAACAACATGCAGTCTGTAGATTACAAAACAAAGCTGATTGATAACATTTTTACCACACAAAAACTACTTCCAATGAATTGGAGAGTGTTTAATAGATTTGGATTCATCAAAATAATGACAACAAAATGGGTAGAGACTTCCTGAGTTAATTTTTTTTTAGTGCTTAAAGCACAGATTTGAGAGTCGATCCTTTTCCTAAAGAGAAGGAAAATCATACACCTGTGACTGAAGTTTTCAAACTTCTGTCTTAGCATACTCTTCTGAGCAGTTTTTCCGTGAAGTTTTGATTTGTGACCATCTCTGCATAGGATTGAGCACATGGGAAAGAGCAATGTTAGATAACCCTGTGAACCCACTCCAGGCACACACTTCAAAAATGTCTCCACAGGGAATAGCTGAATAACTAAGATTAAATGCATTGGGTTCTTGTTTAAAACAACTTTAGGTCTGTCTGGTTTTTGGTGTCTGCCTGTTTTTAAGTTCTGATTAAAATCAGTGAGAAGTGTCCCTTCGTTTGTGGAGAGCCACAGAAATTTCAGAAACTAGATGTGGTCATTTCTGCTAAATTTAAACCAAAGAAAAAGAAGATCTAGCTACATGTCAAATAAACACTATTTATACTAGAAGGCAATACTTTCCAAACTTTCAATGACTGATATTCTCACATAGGATGAAGATATAAAATAAGATTGTGAGGTAGCTGTAGTTAATGATTAGTAAGCAAACTTACATGATCAACAATCCAGATTTGTTGAAAAACTATTTACCTGTCTATCTCTATTTATTTATTATTGATTATCATTAATTGTGAAGACTCTGACTACTGCAATATCTGCCCAATGATGTTTCATTTTTCATGAAAGTCATTAGTTTATTCATCCAGATATTGCAAGCACTTTCAAGTATAACTCAGCTGCCATACAGATTATCTAATTACACAGCATTTACCTATAAAGAAAAATACCTCAGTTATGAGAACTGTACCAATAAAAGCAATGACTCAAGTTTGGTAGGAGCTTTATTTATAATTTGCAGAGATGGAATGTAAAGGACAAAGTCAAGCAGTAGGAAATTTAAAAGCAAAGCCCCTTGCAAACAGCACCAGAAATTCAATGTAGTGACGTCTTATGTGCCACCCACATTTTGGTATGGGTAATGAGCAGACTGGGATTTTCCTTGGAGCTCAAGTGTTGATGCTTCTTTAAGTCAGAGTTTGCACAGAGCTTTTATGGTAGTATCTCAAGAGAAAAACAGTGGGGAAATGGGAGGGTTTTTTTTCATTATCTCAAAAATTCCATTGATTGCTTTTAATTGTGGCTGGAGAATGACTTGAACTCCAAGGCAGGGGTCAGAGTTGAGGGCCAGTGTGGGGCATGGAGGCACTCAGTAATAGGCCTCAAAGCCTTTGAAGCTTCTCAGCGCTGTGATTATTTGTACAGCAGCTACAGCACTGTTGTGTTTTTCCTTGACATCATCTATGACACTGAAGCATGTCAACACGTCCTGTAGCAGTACTCTGCACCCTGAAAGCCCTCCCTGTGGGTAGCCACCAGTAACACTTACCTAGTGTGGTGTCTACCTTACCCAATCAGCAGGCTAGAAAGAAGCTCTTCATTTTTTTTTTTTTCTAGTTAATAAGTTTGACCAGATGATCCTTGAGGCCCCTTCCAACCTGGCATTCTATGATTCGGTCCTCACATATGGTGAGATGCTCAGGTATCCCGTGTGTTTCTTGGCTTTCTGATGAGACCTCTTGAAACCATGCAGTGGTTTCAGGATCCAAGTTAATTAGCCTGCACCAAATGTATCCTCCGAACACAATCAGATGTTAGCTAGTTAACATCTGAATCAGAGAATGGTTTATTCAACCAATGGAGTTCAGCCCCTGTACCCTCACTATTTTGTTCTAGCTAAAAGTGTCCATTATGTATAAAACTCTATGCTTTTACTTGCAGCTTAATAATAAGTGACTTCCATGGAGCTCAGCCAGAACAGCAACTGTAAAACAGCAAGATCCCTATCAAACTACTGAAGCAAGGAAATAATATATAGCAGATTCCCAAATGACCTCCATAACTCCTTGTTCACCAACAGTGATATTTGTTAACTACAAAATTAACTTTTATTTCTTTCTGTGACTGTATTTGCCAACACTCATTTTTGAAGCTCCTCAGATCAACCAGAACAGATAAATTAAATTAGGTTTACCGGCCAAGATGTGAAGACACAAACATAACTCTGAGACTTATATTAAGCTATGATTTGAAGAACATCATGTAATGCACTGTACGCAGGAGAATAATAGAGAGAAAAGGAAAAGAGCTGCTATCTCTGATGCTTACACAATATCCTCTGGATCTTGCATATATAAAGGGTTATCTCCCAGGCTGACATGCAACATACAGTATTCTCTGTGTAGGAAATATAAGCCCAAATAAAATCTGGTTTTTCACTCAAGGAGTGGCAATAGGACTGTGCTCTGAGCAAATGCGATGGACTGCTTTCCAAAATGGAGACACAGGTGGCGCTCTGAGGTGCCAAAACTGCAGCAGAAATAGGCTTCTCTTGGCTCAGATGTGCATAAAGAATGCCCGAGGTGCACAAAGTGCTTACTGTTTCAAACAGGAGGGCAAATAAGGGTGACGAAGTCATCAGAACATGAGAACGGCAACATCAATCTTCCATTAATTATGGATCCCAATTTTGTAAATGCTTTTTTTTCCCTATGAAAACCATGCAGGTGGCCATAGTAACAAATAATTATTTCTGGAAACTTTTATTATACTGGGCACTGACAGTTGTCCCCACAGCCATGAATGACGGGAGTCCTCACAAAGCTATCATGGCACTTGTGTTGCACCCCTGCAAGGTGCTCATTTAAGGAGAAGTCATCGAGTGTTCTGGGTCCTGCAGAGGTTACCACACAGAGCAGCCTCCTGAATTTTACTGAACTGGCTGGTTTACTTGCTTTTTGCTATTTACACTGGTTTCTCTGTCTGTGTGCCAAGGAGACAGACTTTAATACAGGACCATTGAATGTTAACCTTGGCTCTCACTGTGAAAAAAACGCTAAGTAAGGGATAACGGGGAGATATGATTCATTTTTATCCCATCAAGATTGTCTATAGGCAGCAGGCAAAACATTTTTTAACACGTTGCCTCTATTCTGGAGTTTTCCTTGACATGTTTGTGCCCTTTATGAAGAGGGAAAGTTAGAATCCTTGACAGAAATGTAAATTACTTTAATATTTTTTTAACAATTCTTTGGCTCGAATTTATGCGATAAACCAGATGTGAAGATTTATGAAGGACACTCGAGACAGGTATGCTCTGCAAAAACTGAAGAGGAAAAAATCAATAAGCAGCACTAAAATAAATATATAAATACAAAATAAAAATTTGAAAGTATCTCCGAAGTCCTCTGATCCATTTCTAAACAAGTTCCTAACAATGCACCGATACGTTCCGCTGCTTTGCCTGTGCTTTAATCAAATGATCTGGAATGAGATGAGACCAATTTTAAGTACAAAAGTAAGAAAAGAGGGAAAATTAATCTCTCCTCATCTTGGCTTCCTACAGTTTTGCAGCTGCTCCAGTATTTTGTAACGTTCCTGAGATTTGTCTAGTGAGAGTGATTGTGAAATATCCATGAGTAAGTGTCATCCCTAGGGCAAAGATCAGCACAAGGTCTTATTCTGCTCACCCTCTGAAGGGGTAAATGCTGTGTGGGGTCTTATCTTGGCCCAATGAAGAGGAAAATCGCTAAGGTCTGACCTGGAGATATGTTTACTGTCTTAGCTGAGAATGCAAGTGTGGAAAGCTTCTTATAGATGCTTGTTCCTAAAACATAACTTCTCAATGTGCAAAGACAACTTATCATTGAGTCCTTAATTTTACTGATGGGTGATTTTTGGCATGAGATGTGACCTTTGAGAGGAGTAAGTTATTCTTTAAAGAGCCAATGACCACATGTTTCATGTGTTTCTGAGAACCTCAATCTACAGATAAGGGAAATAAATAAAATCTTGCCTTGTGGAGCAAATCTGAAAGGCAGAGCGGGGAGAAATGGTGCTTAATTTATATAAGAACTCTTTCTCTAAAATGACTGATGCTTGCAAATATTTGTATTGTACCAGAGCAGGCTGCCCACAGTGCTGCGTCAAGAATCTTGGTGGGTTTTCCACTTCAGAGTAACTCCTTATTCTTACTCCAAAACTTATTTGGAAAACAGTATCTATACACCTCTTCAGTCTTATCCCTGCCTTCCAAAACCTGTTGAAAGCCGAAGTACTTATACTTCTTCAGTAAAATGCTATAACCTGCTAATTCCAGAGGGATTTTACTCAAATAGGTTCACTCAAAAAGAGTCAGTTTAAGAAACCAACTCTGTTTCTGTTAAATACTGAATTAGTGATTTATAGATAGTGCTGTGTGGCTTTGCACTAGCTTAATATTCAGAACTTTCATGCCAAAATCCCACTCCAGCTCCAGGTGTAAAATTCACAGCAGTGGCATTGCTGTGGCCCCAGATGTTGGCTCAGTATCATCCTGGCTGCAGCAGAGCACCAGAACCTGTGGTGTAGGTGAAGATGCTCAACCTTGACTCTGAATTGAGTGAGAAGCACAGAGCTGCGGTCCTTGCTCTCGATCCCTGGCACAGAGCTTTGATCAGCTTTACATTTGATCATGAAGTTTTGTGCTAATGTCAGACCCAGAGGTGTTCTCAAATGTGAAACATTAGAGCCAGTTGTTTGGAAGAGAGAAATGTGTGCTCTACGCCGAGACTGCAAAGCAGCAGCTGCACTTTTAATTAAAACTTATGTCCTATATATCTTTGTGTGTTTGAGTGTTTCTTTGTTTTTAATGAAATTTTTAGATAAAGGGAGCTTTTTTAATTATACTTCTGCCTCCTGGTGCACTCCTTCCTTATTCATTTTTGCTATCATGACTTTTTTCAATTTGCGTTAACAGATTAGGCCATATCAGAGCTTCTGAATATATTAAAGGTGACGGCAGCAAAACAGAGCTCTGTTTCTTGATCTATTCAGCAATGGTCTCTTTAGTCACCCTTCTTTATCCCCCTTCCCACCATACACACTTTAATTACTGTGACACGTATGGATCTTAAGCATATTTGACAAAGAGTAATGAATGAAGTCTCAACACTTATCAAGCAAATGCCTCAGCATTTGCATAAGTTAACATTACTATAATTCTCTGGATCTGCAGGTTAAAATTAGGGATTTTTGACTTAGGGAATTTGACTGAAACAGTGATTCCTGAAGAGTTACTCTTCCAATAGATTTCTTCACATAGAGGTGTTTGTATATTGGAAGTGCTGGACTCACAAGTCCAGCAGAAGTCAGGGGAGGATTTTTGGCTGCTGGGAATGAAAACCTTAGAGCCTTGTGAATGTACAAACATGAGGAACAAGGAAGCTAAAAGAAAACTGTAATGGAATATGGAGATAAAGAAGGAGGAAGCCAAAAGAGCTAAAATAAAAATAAATAATTAACCAGAAGAATGAAGGATTTAATTTAACTAGGAATTACAAAATTAAGAAGAAAATCTCAGAAGGTTTGCAAAAGATGGCATTAAACACAATACACCTATCATGGCCTAGATCTTCAGATACAGGGGTTTGGTGTTCACTATTTGGATGATGCACAAAAAAATTCCTTGCTATTAGCTTGATAACACAAGTAGTGATACGAATTTGCCTCTTGACAACTAATAAGTTGATATAGGGAAGCAACTGAACTATGCTAACATGCTGGCAGTAATTTTCCTGCCTTGCTTGCTTCTCCTTGCTCATATAGAAGACTCCTTCAGTTTTCCTTTTACAAGCTAAAAAGAACAAATTTTCCTCCATATGTAGAAAGTAAAGCAATTTTCGTAACACTGATCTTTGAAAAGCAGGAGAATGTGGTTTAAAATTTGCTCCAAGGAATTGAGCAGTAAAAAAGATAGTTTGGATGAAGAAGGTTTACTTCTGAGTCCTCAGTCCTGCTACAGAATTCTGTCTTCTGAGCTCCTTTTCTATCAAGACTCAATATCTTACAAACTGCTTGCAACAGTTTTAATCTTCATGCAAAATAACTGCTGAGCATAAAGTGTGTTTACATCAATCACTCCAGAAATGTAAACAAAATAGAAGCAGTAGAATTGTGAATGAAGACTTGATTAAGAAGTGACAGCAAAGATTTGTGATAATGAAGGGCTGAATAGTGCTTGTTTGGAAATGTGCCAGTTACTTGCAATTAATTTTGCGAGCCAGTCAGCAGGGTACCTGCTGGCTTACAAATGGGGTAGGCATTTTCTACCCAAGTTGATATGCAACTACAGACTCTTCTGCATCAAGAGATTTGTAATGTTTTATGACTATGGATTGAAATAACAAAAGCACAGTAGACTTAAAAGCCCTAACAGCATTTGATGTTAAATTTAGATGCTCTAACCACAGACTGTTGTTTCCAATCCTTAGAGCCCTGGGCTTCACCCAAACTGCTCCTACCTGCTTGCTGATGTACGTGCCCAGAGCCACCTCCTTTGCAGGAATGATAAAGCAGGACCTCCATTCCCAAACTAGTTGAAGGGTATTCTGCCAGCTAAAGAGATAAGAGGGTGTTCTAGATGGATCTACCATCAACATCCTCCTCTTGTGACTGTGAAATGAACTCTAAGTTCAGCATTATAGTATTAATCAATAAATAGGAAAGCCCCTTTGACTCACTGGAACACAGTACAAGGCATTCAGTAACCACCTTGTGTTGGGATGCAAGCCTAGGGACCGGGGTGGCACTGTGCCTGGTGTAGATGTCCGTGCCTTACCACAGACAGTCAGATTCTTAGAGCAAAAATGAGTGCTACAAGGATGCTGCAGCACAGGATATTCGCTTGAGAATGGGGAGATGTGGGTCTTGAATCCTGCTCCATAAAATGGCTACCCAGGAGCAAGAAGCCACTTTTCTTCCCAGTGAGCATTATTGGCTTTTAGAAGCAGTTTTCTGTGGTGGATTCATCAGTTCTCCTTTAGAGAGATGAATTAACTGAAACAGATTAGCTAGACCACGTCAGATGTAGTGTGTTTTCTGAAATCATACACCAAACAAGCAACAAACACCATGGCCTTAGTGTAATGACACTCTAGTCTCTTTTGATCACAAGTCCATCCTGCAGTCTGCTTAAGTAAAACCAAACAACCCTAGATCAAACCTCTACAAAAAACCTATCGCAAAGTATCCAACAGGGTCAATGAAACAATTCCCTTATGCTCCTTAAACTCTACAAAAGGCACGTTTTTATCTACTACCTTAAGTATTTAACTGTCCCCAAATGTAGGCTGATGACTAATCAATCCCCAGCTAATCAATATACTGAATTCAGGAATAACCAGCATCTCACGGACTTTGTAATAGCTACTGTATGAGAAGAATTTAAAAATAATATGCAAGTCTGAACAGGTCCAATGTTTCCCTCTATTACAGACAAAATGCATCAACGTATCACAAAGAAAGTTTGAAAGTAGGATTATTAAAACGCAGAGGTTGCTGGTTGTATGATTAGGAGCATAAAGAAAAAGCAGGAGGTGAGAGTGTGAAGGTAAAGTAATAAAAGGAAACCAAATGATTCATTTAATTAAAGAGTTGATTAAACTTGAAGACTTGTTATACCTCACATTTTTCATTAACAAACATTTCTATTTAGGGGATTTTTTTTTTTAT
>VWZK01014853.1:0-10968 GCA_013396935.1 Baryphthengus martii
CAGTTACCAGGTGTTCGACCCCTCCTCAACTTGTTAACGCTTAAACCACAACATTAGTATTCCCAAGTTCTTAATCAGAAGGGAAATTATGTCATACTCACTCCATCATCTGTTTAGGGTCATATATGCTCTATGCCTTCTTTATTTGTCTACACTCCACAATCTCTGTGTCAGTGCTGTATGTTATACATGTGTTGGACATCTGCTCTTTATTCCTTTTGTTATCTCTAAAAGTGGTTCTGCTGAATTTCCAAGGTAGCATTTCTTTAATGTGTACTAGTTGACCACTGATGATTTCTTCACAGTCCTCGGGGCTTAGCTCTTACTCTTTGCCCAGACTTTCAGGATGTTTACCCCATACATTATTACTCTAGAGTCATAGATAAGTCACTTTCCACAGAATAAGTGCTGGTTACTACTAGCTATTAGTAATAATATTACTATAATAGAATTAGTATCTGTTAGTTACAGAAACATACAAAAATATTTATAATAGTGGGTGTCACACTAAAAAATTATGCTAAGTTAAAATTGAAATAAATTAGGTACTATATTGTTAGTCCATCAACTGCAACAAGGATTGCCAAAATTGCTTCAGGTAGGCCAAGTCCAGAAAAAGGAATTTGTTCAAATTCCAGTCTTTGCTAATACAAAACTGTAGTCCAGTACAAAACCAGTAATTACTCACTATGTACTGGAGTACAGAATTTGTACATTCACGCAACTGAACATGCAATAATAGAGAGGTCTATTTCTCCTTTAAGCAAAGGCTAGTGGTAGAGGGAAATTATTCTTTCTGTTTTCAGAGAGAAGATCCCCAGATGCCTAAATGGTACCTAGACAGACTGCACTTTAATTATCAACAGCAAGAGTTATCTCCTGACACTGAAAACTCTGTAAGAGTTCTAACAACATAAATCTGTCTCCTAAATGCTACAAATCAACACAGACCCTCTGAAATCCATTGAGTGGAATGTTTGCCAGGCATTGAAGACATTACACCAAAAACCTTGTTACAGAAAACAGGAAATACACTTATCTGCAAAGACAAAACTTCTTGTTCACAGAATTGAAATCTTAAGAGTCTAATCAATTATTAGGCCAGATTTAGATGATACCACTAAAAGCTTTACATTTTGCTTTTCTTCACCAAAATTCTACTTTAGACCCACATGTACAGAGTATCTTACATATGTTGGATAACTATTCTTATTTTTCTTTATTGACCTTAAAATAGTTTTTAATCAACTCCACACTAGGCTTTTCTGAGCACTGGTGAGATATTTATAGACATGGTATCTCCTATATCATTCTGTGCTTCCCCTTTCATATCATATACTTGTACTCTTCTGCACTGCATCCCTTTCAAGGCTATTGCTGTCATACCTGTATTACTTTATACTACTACTACCATTAGTGTGATAAATATTGTTTTTTATAGAGAATAATTGCTTTCTACTACTATCTATACTAAAACTATACCACATGATTATATCAAGCAAAATTAAAACTAAGAAATTGGGTAATAATTATCTGATCATCAGAAAACTGATGATGCGTTTAAACAAGTTATTTTTATTCAGACAGGCCAAGATAAAACCAGACAAAACCTGTGAAGTCCTAAAGTCTTGAAAAGTTGTACAGAATCTGTCATCTGTTGCTAACACTGGCAACTCTGTATTTTCTAGGCTATAAGGATCCAGACCAATATTTTATTAGTACTCAAAGATAGACTACAGAGTTCTTGCTAGTTCACATGACTGTAGAACATATTTTCCTAGCTTTAACCCATCACGTCAGCTTGTGGACAGGCTACCTGTGTAGTAGTTCTCCAAATAAAGGTCCAGGCTTTACATGTCAGAACTGTTGTCTGTGCCTCACAGGCTCAAGCTCTGCAGTTGCCAGAACTTCAATAGTTACAAGTGAGCAATTACCATGCAATCGTTCATGGGATTTTACCTAGTACTTGCAGATATCGCAGAAGTTTGTAGTTCACTCCCACTTCATGTTGGATTCACACACTATGAACAGTATTTCAAAGAGCCTCAGACTTGCAGAAGTAACTAGGTCCTGACCCATATTTACTGAATAGAAGACCAGTGATTTCATTGAATGATCTTAAGAGCAATTACAGGAGGAAAGCTCCCCATGTCATGCCTGTTCTATAGAATCTAAAGGAAACAAATCATAGGAATTCCCTCAAATCTTTTGTGCATTTCTGGCACTATCCTGTAAGTTCAGTGGCTGAACTGCTGGCTTTTTCCGTGTACCACACCATTTCAACTTCTGTTTTATGCTAGCTTTATGCTTTTATTTGGTAGTCACCCATATCATTAGTGGTGCTACACAAAATTAAATGCATATATTCCCTGAAAATTGGAATGGTAAATTAACGGTCCAAAAGAAGTTGCAGCCAAACATATCTAATAAGCCGAGAACCTATATTCAGGCCCAAATAAACAGGAGTATGTTTAGTTTTAAATACCTGTCCTGAAAGTGTTAAAAAACGCTTGTATGTACATAAACTTTGATTGAGCTCTGAAACTAGGAAAAAATTCCGATTCTGTATTCTGACTATGTCAACTAAGTGGGACTAACACTACTCTAATACTGTTACTAAGGTAATATTTCTAACCTGGTATATAGGGACTGGTATTGTAATGCTCATCATTTTGCTTTTATATTGCTTGTAGTAGTAAAGCTACCACTGTTGGAAGTGGACTCAGTATCTTAATTTCTTCAAAAGAAAAGAGAGAGAGAGAAAGAAATGTAAATCAGTCTAGAACCAAGTATCTGTCCTTAAAAGTAGAGACCAAGCCACGTCATATACCTTGATTCAGTAAAAACTTCATAAGAAGTTCAAGAAAACTGAGAACAGAAAACCAAAGATGGATCTTAAGGAGATGCATTTCTATACAAAGTTCCTCATGGAAACAGATGACCACATGAGAATATTTCTAAAATACTTCCATAGTGACAGCCTTTTGTATAATTGCATTATACAAAATACAGATAAAATGTGGGTTTTATTTGCTGAAGAGCATTCCAAAATACAACTTCTACATTTCTGGATAACATTCAGAATTTATTTTTTTTTTTTATGAGGTAAGAGAACAACATTCTCCATTTTCTTTCTGTAAAGCTTTGCAATGTTATATGAGGAAAAGAATCCAGATTCATAGAGCGAAAGAGGGAAGAAATGTGTGCAACTATACTGTTTTGGCTATAACATTAATTTATTTAAAATAATGTCAGACAGTATTAAAATAGAATGGGAATGAATAGGACACTATTGCTTCCGTAAATAGAACACAAATTTTCACCACCACAAAAGGAATTCCTAAACACTAGGTCATATAGCATTGTGTCATCGGCATGCAGATGAGACTTCATTTTCTTCTGAATCCATTTTTCCTCTTCCATATACAGGAAGATCAAAGGAATTTAATCTCTGCAGACCTGGTTTTCTACCTACAACCCAACACCACAATGAATTTTCTAAGAGTGGTTATTCAAAGAATGAGAAGTATTCTAGTTTCCATGATTTCCCAGGATATGAAATGTTCTTAATTGATGACATTTGATATACTTTCGGAGCTCATAAAGTAAAAAGCAGCCAAACAAGCAAAACCAACTAGCAAACATGCAAGAAATTTTACAGAAAAAAAAAATAAAAAAAAATCTGTTTTCTTGAGAAAACCCCCCACTCTTTTAGTGAGGATTGCATTTTATCATAAAATTGAAATAGTAGTAAAAAAATGGTTTAAATTTATTCATTTATCAACACAACATTTTTCTAAAGGATGGACTAGTCTAAGAAGCATCACAATAGGAAATTGTGTGAAACAAAGCATACAGTACTCATAAAAAGAAGACAGGTAGGAATCTGTCTGGAAAATTAATCTTACTACTAAGTGCAGAAATAAGGTATATTATTTCTCAAATATGAGGAAATAAGCTCAAAGTCCATTTAAGATAGATAAGTTATTTTATACCATTTCAGTTGTGTTCAGAAAGCATAGTTAAGACTTCTAGAATGATGTAGAGATAATAGTTTAAGCAAGTAGAGTTCAAACCAAAATGTTAATTTGCTTTAAAGTGCATTTGTAGGTCTCTTGAACAACGTATCGGCTCCAAAGGGCAAAGCAAGAAAGAGCAGAAAGGCAAGTGCTTGCTGGTAGAAAAAAAATGCTATTGCCATCACAAGAGATGTTTCTTTGAAAGCTTGTTGCAAGTACAACATTTTAAGAACTTCAGTCAAGGAAAATACGGATTCTGTTTAATCAGGTGATTTTTTTTTTTTTAAGAGAAATTAAACAACCTACAGCTGAATGATGTGTAATCAGATTTATAGAAGGGTTTGTGCATTACAAAAACAAGGATCTACAGCAAAGCTTAAAGATTGAAACACAGAAAATGCTTTTAGGGCCAGTTTAACTTGCAAGCTATGCAGTCAAAAGTTAAGAAGCTGAGGCTATAAAAAGGTCCACTTTAGACTAAAACAGGCAGAGGAACATGTTCAAAAGAGAACAGGAAAGGTTCCTACCCATGGATCTCTGACCAAGGATCTAAGTTTAACAACATAGAACTTACCTCATGAGGTTGGAAGGGACCTGTGGAGATTATACTCTGATATCTTAGCATAAATTGTGCTTTTTATAACTATGTCACATTGCTAGCCCATACTTTTGATGCAATTTACTAGATATTGACTCCTATTTCTAGCTGATGATTTTCAGTGTAAAGTAAACATTTTTTGGTACTAATTGATTTTTTTTATACTAATTCTAAGCCTGTGCCCTTATGGTTTGTGTATTAAGTTCCATCCCACTGGTTGTATTAATTTCATCTCTTGATAACTCCATCTCAGCAATACATCTTCAAATTGTACATGATAATTAGTACTTCTTACTTCAAAATTTGTGTGTTCACACACCCAATTTCTTTTCTGGCTAGCTTATGAATCCAGCACTTTCGCTTTAACATAGGAGTTCAAAGTTTATCCTCAGATTCTATTTCCATTGCCTCTTTTACAGCAGCCAAACAAGATTTTAGGAGATGTTAATGAGATAAAATAATACTTATTGATGGGATAAGATTTTGGTATCAATTAACTGTTCACCATGAATAATATATGGTCAAGTAATTTTTCATTTCCAAGTATTCCAGGATACAGGAAATTTGAGATTTTCTTAAACCGGACATGCTATCAAAGACAGTTGTCTTTCTTCCACTACAATAAATGTAGGGATGAGAAGAGAGAGGCCAGTCACTCAACTATAGAGAGATTCATCCTTTCTTATGCTTCTGTGGAAAGTGGGATGAACTACCACTGGAAGTGTAGTTCAAACTGGAAGTTTGAAAACTAATTACTGCAAAAGTTTAAATTAGAGTTAGTTTAAATTAGATACCTAGTTTGCAAAGAGCTAAAAAGATGCGAATCTTCTCCAGGTCAGGTATGACTTGTTAGATACAATTTATTATTTATAAAAGACAATTTATTTGATTTCACTTGCCACTTAAAATACATGATCTTGTTGGAATTACTTGTTTTTAAGTGCCAATATTTTCCATTTGTTGAACATTTGGTACTCCACAACCATAGTGAAGATGGCTTTTGGTGAAATTTTATATTTATGCTATTGGGGTGAGCTAACTTCTGAAATGTTTAGGAGACTTTCTGAAGCCATTAATGGAAATTTCATTCATCACTTTCTATCAAACACAGCAACATAAACACTGGTAAATATTTAGCAGTTAAAAATATGACCACAAGCTCGGGAAACAGTTTTCAATCCACTGCCTCATCTCAATGTTATTACCACAGGGATTCTAGGTCAACACTAAATTGTAGCTGGTTCTCTTACTGTGATCTGAAACTCTTTTGGAAAAGGTTAATGGGGAGTAATAACTCTACCTGAGTCACACTTTCCCCCATCTACCTTTCTGTTCACATTTACACTAGGCTTATCAATGGTACAGAAAGGGGACAATGAAGAGACTTAGATCTCTGAATCTCTGTCACTCAGATATTGATCAAACTGCCTGCCAGTTGAATGAAGCAGCACATATATATGCAGACAGACAGGTTTATAGAAAACTCCAGGAGATTCCAGTCTACTTTATGAGACTATTTAGGCCAAAGGCTTTTGAGACAGTGTTTCCAAAGACATTTTTGGCAGCAGCAGCTTCAAGTAATTTTTCAATAGTCTACATGTATGTTAGATCTGTCTAGTCTACTGTTTTCCCGAACGACTTTAGGCTTTAGGTTTGTTCCACAAGGAAGCTTTATCAATCATCTTCCCCTCCCCTTCAACATTATACTTGAGTTGAATCTTTTTTTGCACAGAGAATGTCCTGCACTTTCCGAGTTCTCTGACTATATGTAGGTGAAAACAAACTTTGTACCATAGATTTAACCAAGTTCATTGACATGAAGGAGGACATAGTAGAAAGCAGTATGTTTATGGTTTTGACTGGCTTGATGCATTGCTTACAGTTTTCCATTTTGATGCAAATGATTATTTATAAATGTTGCAATTTTTTTTTCCGATCTTAAAAACTTCCTGTAGAAAACAACAAACTTTTTTTTTTTCCAAAATTGGTTTACAAGCAGGGAATATAATACAACTTCATTACCTTGACTACTAAACGCAGAAATATCCAAGATTTGTTTGTTGGTTCCCCCCCACCACCCCGAAAGTTTGCACAGCTCTAACTATAAGTAATTTATAGTATTTCTGGTTGATTGATCAATACTTTTTGCTTCAGAAAGCAAATGAACTGGAATAAAAATATATGAACATTCATTTCTCCGAAATCATGGCCTATACTTTTCTCTGAGGCCTTTAAAAGTCGTTACTATTCATATAGTACCATAACTGCCATTTATACAATGTTATGGAAGACCAACGTACAGGTAAATGGTTTGACCTAATCAGTCATATTACACTTTTATATTCTTATGCTTTCCTTTTAACCCCATCTTTGTCTCAGATACTTTGGAGAACAGAGGAAATAGGTTTTCAATTGAATGTGTCATCATAATTATGCATTATACAACAGTTATTTGAGTAATTGCCTCTCAAGGCACTGTCAAAACTCTTGCATAAAGTATGGGAAATGAGTGGACATAGAATATGAAATAGAATATTTTTAAGATTGTTAGCTCAAACCAGACATCAGCACTAGGCTGATTCTGAAAGAACCATAGAATTGCAAATACTTATTTCTAAGTACCTGTTTAACATTTTGACTTCTTAAAAAAAATTCAAATAAAGTGTCACGGAGGTACCCACAAAACAAATAGCAGCCGCTATCCAAAAATGGGGTTTATTGCAACCAGGGTTGCCAGCACTCCTTTTGACTATACAAAGGTTCGGATGTCTGTCGGGAATTAACTACTACACAACTGATTCCTAAGTTTAAGGAATGACAAACCAAAATGGGCAAACCCTCACTCATAAAAGGGGAAACCTCCCACACCAGAGTGCCCGAGATACCACTCACCCAAAGAGGGGGATCGAGGCTCACTCAATCCACGGAGACTCCCTCAATCCATGGAAGTATCCTTGACAGCGTGTCCAAGGGGAGGGTCCAACTGCCAGGCCTGCTGCTCTGTGAAGAACCAACTCCCCTGGCTTTTAGGCAGGACCCCATTTATAGCCTAGTCGAAGGTGTACTGTGGTCATTCTCATTGGCTGAGGGACAGGCCTGAACAAAATACAGAAAAGCCCACACCCTGAGCCTATTTGCTAAGGGGTNGTAGACTACATTCAGAGAATACAAGTCTAGGCCTGTCTTCTGGCTATGAGATCCTGTAGACTCTTTGCCACCTGAGGCCTAAAGTCTCTAAAGATCTACCTTGAAATTTCTGTGATACGTAGGCTGCATCCAGCCTGACAACCAGCAACAAGCAGTAAAAATTAAGGACATCAAATGTGAAGCCAACTTAATCTTCTTCTTTTTGTCATATGGAGATATTCAGGCCAGAAACAGGATTCTAGAATTTATTTTGTTACAGACTAATCCTTAATCTCCATTGGGAAGTCAATCTCAAAATATTTCTGAAAGTTCACTTAATTGTCTTAATTTCCCCCCTATACTCAGCTGTAGTAATTTTAAATAAATGGTTATTTTAATAGAACTATTTCTCCTCCTCCAAATTGCAGTGTTGGAATAATGTTAAAGTTGTAATGTCTGTACATAATCAAATAACTTAATAATACCTAAAAATAAAACAAGAAAGCTTGATAACTTCTCTGTTTATCCTCTTACTTTAATCCCATGAAATACACAGCCTAGGAAAATTTAAGGTTACCTGAAACTTCATATGCTTATAATTTTCTAAGCTATGATTTAAATAAATGCAAATCAATGCCTATTGACCATATGATAGATAGGAAACCATGTCACAGCAATTAAAGGGAGAGTTGGTGTCATGGTTTAACCTCTGCTGGCAGCTAAACACCACATAGCCACTCACCCACTGCTTCCCCTCCTCATGTAGGATGGAAAGGAGAATCAGGAGGAAGAAAAAAGGTGAGACCCCAGGGGCTGAGATAAGGACAGTTTAACAAAACAACACAAAGGGAGAAAAAAGCAAGAGTACTAATGATGACACCAATGAAACTATAGATAAAGCAAGTAATAGAAGGCAAGAAAAGCTCTACTTGTGCCCAAGACTCCAGCTTTCCCTGCTCCAGCCACAGCAAAGCTACACACTGAAGCAAATTAAAAACAGACACTCCCACCCCATCCCCATGTCCTCCACTTATACGGGAGCACGACTTAGTGTGCTATTGAATATCCCACTGGTTGATTTGGTTGTTCATCCCAGCTGTGGCCCCTCCCAGATACTCAGGCCAGCAGCTGTTTGTGATAATTAACCTAAGTAAACCCAGGACAATAAGGATGGAGAGATTAAATAGAAAAAAAAACAAAACCCAAAAAAACAAAACAAACACATTTTTATAGACAAAGAGGAGTAAATTCAAATGACAACTTTATAGTCATAGAACAAAGAATATTAATAAAATTTATGTTGCTTCAGTGAGTTCTGTTCATCAGAAATATGCAATATTGCTTGTCAGAGGATAAGGTAATTCTAACTCACAACGAACAAAGAAAAATAATTTTAAAACAGGCCATGCATCAGCATTATTCAAAAGAAGGGAACCATATATGCACTACCTTGCAATTTGTCCATATTTGGAAAAAAGATCTAATTCTAATACTCCTGCTCCTTTGTTACGTGGGTCTTAGCAAATAATTTTAAGACGCTTTATTTACAGTTTCTCAAACTGTAAGTTACCATTTCTCTGTAGCTTAACTGTTCTATTCAGTAAAAAACTTTGCTATTCAGTAATCAACCTTTGAGTAATCATTCAAATTATTAAAGATTTTACCAAATATTTTGTCAGTATCTGATACTCACATTAAATGCTATCTAAAAAAAACCCAAGACAATAGTAACTTTACCCAGTACATACTGACTGAATAAGATCCATTTTACAAGTTCTAATTGCACACTAAGAACTTAATTAATCCTTTCTATCAAGCTGAACTGAAAGGCGTCAGTAAGAAACCAAGAAGTGTTCTTCTGGGAAAGAAACTGCTTCTTGAAAGTAACTTATCTCCTGCTTCCAAAAACATTTGTTCATATCTGTGTTAAAATATCTGTATATCATAATTTAATTATCTTACAAGATAATTTATGTTTTTATCACTGGAATTTAAGTACGTAAATGGCCCATAGCCAAAAACTATACTGTCAAGTCAGTCTTTTAACGTATTTCCCTCATACATCATTTTAGTCAAGAAGCTGGGAAAAGATGAATATAAGTTAAATAAGCTACATTAATATTAGGAAGTAAACCAGTTTATTTTTCACAAAGAAAATAGTCTGAGAAGTGAAAGTATACACACACAGAACCCTTTAGAAGAAAGTAAAATAATATTAACTGGGAAATTACTATGATATTATCTGCCAGATCAGCTAACTTCAGTTACCTCTCAGAGGCATTCTCTTTACAAAGGAGCTTACAAGTCACCATACTGTCTGGTTTTGGACATTCTGCCAGAATTCCAGGTACCATAGCATATTTGACCAAATGCCAGAAAATTGGGAATATTTCCTAAGATTTTCACCCTGCTTGCAAAAATGAGAATGTTTGCTTTAAGAGCTCAAAATCAAATATGATACTTTCCAGCAAGAAGGAACGTAGAATAAAATCCACATGAATGCCAGTTTTGAAAATATGAGATATTAACAACACAGAAATAGATTTTAGATTTGAACCATGTACCAACTACATGGTTATTGCAGTCATTTAGCAGCTTTACTGTTTTTCCTCTTTCAAGTCCAGTAAAACAACAGCAGGCAACATCAGCTTTTCCCAGAACAAGACAGGAAAACAGAATTCAGATAAATAATCTTTCACCAACTTGAACGTTTATTTCTAATAAAATACACTTCAATAATAATCTATTTTTGACTCTGTCTCAACTCACAGAAATTGTTCAGGGGAAAACAGCCACTATACTGTGATTAATCTTTATATCCATGCAAGTGAATGTATATAATATACCAGTACTGAGACACAAGCTGCGCTTCAGGAACAGCCAGAATAAACAATGCATCTGACATCTTAGTCATAGGGGACAATTTGTGGCTAAAAGCAATATAATGATCTCAGGTAAAGAAGAAAGTAAGAATTGGTTTTCAGAGCACTTGAAGAACCTGTACAACTCTTTCAGAAAACCTTTACCTAATAATCAGATATCATTGTGTGCTTTCAAGAGCACTGAAGTAGGTTCATTGCTTTGTCTTTTAAGTGAATACAGTGCATGAAAGCTTCTGGGCCTATAAAATATGAAAAAAAGAAGGTTAAGAAACAGCAAACTATTCCCTGAACCACTCTCCATACTTTGTATGACTTAAGAATAATATTAATAATATTAATAATA
>VWZK01014860.1:0-42135 GCA_013396935.1 Baryphthengus martii
AGTTTCAACAGTACAGTCATACAAAATACTGAATTTGTGGTGCAAAGAGTTAAGAAAGCATCATAATCTTAAAAAAGACTAGGTCATGTTTTCATAATGCTATAATAGTCCAAATCATAATAAATTCCATCTGGACTTTTGGAAAAATATATCACCACTACAACTCAAAATAGTCAGATAGAAAGAGTGGACTATGGGGTGATAGTGAAAGCACAGCTTAAAAGTTAGGGACTGAGTTTGATCTCTGATAGGATTTGTGACATTTATGGACCTGCACAGAAGCTCTTGTTCAGCGCTGCACAATAAAACACACCTGGATGCCTGACAACAGGATATGTCCCCAGGCATGGAAACAAGACATTTATTTCCCTCAAATGTCTGAATTCCTCCTTGTGTTTTCCAGAAAAGTACTCAGATAAGTACAGTCACTCTCACAGAAAATTCAATTTCCCCGCTCCGTTGCCGAAGTGCACATTTCTGAAAGTAGAAGTTGACATGGTTAGAGTATGACACAGATTATTTGCAATTGTCTATCTATCAAGGAATAAATGACAGAATATAGGATTTTGAAAGTAATAAGTGCTCAATAGTTGTCTCATGTAAAAACATATAAATAAATTGATTTAATTTAAAAAATAACCTTTTTTACACTAGTGGTTCACAAGAAAATTACACTTGTGTGCTGTTATACACATCACAGAATTAAGTACTTAGCATGGCTTATAGATGTTGAGTGTATGAGATGAAGTGAAAAAATCCGCTATGTTTCAAAGAAGTGAGAAATACATGTTGTTTCCAGTTGTTAGAAGTGGAAAACTGTCATTAACTCAAATCTTTCAACCCAATGTTAAGACATTTTTTACATTTCTTCCTCTGACTTAACTTGTTATTCGGTTTGGTGAATTTATTGATTAATTTATACTTTCATTCATTATACAATGATGTAGTTATGGGCCAGATTCAACAGAGATGTAAACCAGTGCGATCAGTAGCATTATAGCAGCTTCTACTTAGCTGCTTGTGATCATACTAAAGGTTGCCCTTGAAGTAGGTTGTACCAAAGCCACTAGCCAAAATACATATTTTTCTAGGACTAATGTTAAAAAAAATAAGGAAACTCCAGTCTGGAAAAGTTTTTGTTTCTGCATATATTTGGTATTTCTTTCCTTCTGCCTTCTCTCTCCTTGCAAATTATCACTGCATATTATCTCAGAACAACACATTCAACCAGTTCAAGCGTATTTCAATTTGTAATATTTAGCTATTGGGGAAAAAAAGAAGATGTTCAAGCATTTTCGTTTTATGTATCCTCAGTGTCTCTTTCTTCTCTAAATGCATGTTTTCAGGAAATAGTTATGGGGCTAAATTCATGGCCATATTTTGTTAATAATTATCCAGCGCAAACTCCATTGACTTCAAGGGGGCAAACTCAACAGAAAGTAAAATTTAGTGTATATGAAATATCAGGATACTATAAGCAAAGTAATATGTGTATTTAGAAGACATTTTTCCTCTCTCTACTGAAATTCCTTTTGAAAAAAAGGGTGTGCTCTGTAGGATATAAAATTGTGAATCTATAGAAAAGTGTCAAGAGTTTTACACCAGACAAAACTTCCTGTGCAGAAACCTGAGCTCTTATCTTTACTTTTCCAGCAACCTTCAGTGATGTTGACCAAGACAAAATACAAATTTAGCCTTTAAGTTTTCAGATATTTGTTTTAATTTTCATCTTTTGTCTCTGTCTCTTTTCCCCGGAAGCATCAGAACTACTAGAAAAAAATGGGAGCTGGTTTAAAGGAACATGTGGCACTTGTAGCAGCCTGGGGATCAGATTTTCAGCCAAAACAAATTCATGCAAATTCTCTGTCAGTAGAGGTTTATTCACTCATATGGACCGAATAGTTGGCCTTTCTCTGTGTACTTGAAGACAAGCTGGTGAGATATCATGTGCGAGTGTTCTGCCATGACTTGCACAAGGCTACGCATATGTCAAACACATTGGGGTAAAACGTGCCTTTCCAACAGTCTCTGCTGAAATAGCTCCCACCAATCTTAATGCAGACTGTGTGTGTTAGATCTGAATATTTCACTGCTTCCAGTAAATACAACAGAAAAGGGTCAGACTACAGTTCTGCTTGGTATAAATTCCAGTCATTTTATATCTCTTAGCATTGTTTCCATCTATCTATTGAAGATAGCATTCTTAATTTCAAGTATTTCTGGATAATAGACAATGGACAGTTTTTTGGTCACTTAAAACTGTCACACAGCTGAATGTTTCTGATAATAAAATGACAGCGTTTAAGGTAAAGATAGCAAGTTAATATCAATGTTTACAGAATAACCACAACTACCAGAAAATATAAAAATATTGTCATGAATTTGTATATGTGGTGTAATTTAACAGTTCCTCCCAAGTGTAGAATTTTATTCGACTCTTTGAAATAAAAGTCAAGAAAAAATAGCATACCCAGGCTGATTTCTGATAAGGAAGAAATCATAAATAATTAATTGCTTTTAGAATTCACCTGAAGAAAGCAGAGAGTTGATTTGTATTTTTTTTTGTTTGTTTATTTCTTTATAAGTTTGTCACTGGAAAAAGTGCAATGAATTTGAATGAGCCTAGGTTGAAGTTCCTTGCTTGTTTCTCATGCTTCCCATAAAAAAATGATGCAGGATTTAAACAGCAGAAATAAACTTTCTTTTTCCACACTAGCATGGTTTATCTCATTTGCTCTGGGAAATAAAAATGGAGGTGACACAGAGTAATAGTGACTTATACAAACCACATTAATACTTGCAACTGAAATAAAAGCATAAAATGAATGGGAAGGACAGACGGAGAAAGATCTGTAGCAAAAGGGACTTGTTTTGAAGGAAAAGGTTATACAATAAATAGATCTGTTCTGTGACTACAAAGCCCTCTTGTAAATGTGGAAAAAAACTAGCAAGAATCAGATCATTTGTTCTGATCTCGGAAGATAGTGATCACTAGTTAAGAATATTCTGTGAATAGAGACATCAGCCATCTTTGAGGAAGGAAGAGCTTAGAAATCTGCATTTGGGTTTGTTTTTTTTTTCCCCAAGAATGAAAAAACTGGTGATGGAGCTTGGAGATCCAAACTGGCATTGCAATAACTTGTAGAGCTGTTACGGTGCTCTTACAGAGGCAAGAGACTAAGAGAACGAATGAATGGATGGCTTTAAAAATCTGTAGTGGCTCAGATGAAAAGTCAAACACTGAGACTCAAAAGTTAGTCGATGACTTGAAAAAATGTGAGGTAATAATTTGAAGTCAATAGTATTTGTCCACTGTTTACAGGAATATGTATGCTTACAATAGCATTCAGCTTGCTTTCTGTAACCACCTGACTGTTCTTCATCTTTTTTTCCCTCCTCATGCTGTTGCTTTCCTGTGAGGCTCTCCCTGTGCTACTGCTGTGAAAGCTGCTGCACTGCAGTAGCTAGTGGAGGTACCCCAGCCAGGGGCTGCTCCTAAACTAGGCAAGGATCCTCTTTGACACTAAGATAGTCTGGAAGAAAGGGAATAGAGTGGCTTTTTAGAAACATCTTTGCCATCTTGCACCTTAGCAGCAATGACTTCAAGCTGGTCTTGGATGAAATGCTAACACACAGAACCCTATTCTTCTGTAAACTGACAAAAAGCCGCTAATATCAGTGGATCTATACTGATTTAAACCAGCTGAGTACCTGACAACATTTTTAGTTTAACTCTCTTAAACTAAAACTGCTTGGTTTAATCACTATATATGATACATTGATATGTCTTAATGGGACTGGTTTTAGGTAGAGAAGGAGATAACCATGAGAATGCAAAGTCAGGTTCTCAGAGAGCTGTACTTTCAAGGCATCTTCACTTCTGTTGCATATTAATTTCCTTTTCTGCTTCACATTCATAGAGAAATGAAAAAAAAAACAACAAACCTGTTTCTGTACTTATTAGATTACAGTGCCATTTTGGATGTTTTCTGACTGAGTCCAAATAGTTTTCCCAACTACCTTGGCCACTTTCTGCATCAGAAGAGCCATGTTCTTCTAATTCAGGACTTCGTTACTGCATATTTACAGTGGAACTAATTTATTGTAATTCTAGAAATATTTTTCCCCTCTTGAGATGCCTTTCTCAACCTGGAGAATGAAGCAGTATTTTCTAATGGTACAGCACATAAAATTCTTTTTTGTTGATCTTTGCCTTGTAAGATGTATTACAGCTGTAGCTCTTGCTGTAGCTATATTATTTAATGCAAAATGAATTATACCCGTATAAATGTATGTTCATTTTAATGAGGACCAGGAGATTTACAGTGGGATTAAATATGTTTTTACTGTAAATCAACATCTAGAAATCTTCAAAGAACTGTGCAAATATATTAACAATACACAGGTAAGTGTGACTAGAGTCATCCTCCAGATGAGAAAAAAGGTGCTATGAGGCCTGGGCTGGTGAAGGGATGAGACATCTCCAAGTTGGGCACTGCTAGATGTCCGTCCTAGGAGCTAGGTAACGGTGCCCTGAACTGGGGACCGACTTTGTGGGTCCGGAACACGGGAGAATGAAGTGTCTCGTTAGAGCAATCCAGTACCTGCACAATGAAAAGAAAGATATCCAGGAGTAGCATATCAAAAACATCAATCACAAGTGTGGACCTGAATGCTCCCTCAAAATCCAGTCCATGGTCAGTTTCAGAGCTAGGATGGAGTTGCTCACACTCTCTTTAAATCTCAGCTTCATGAAAATGTTATCTGGGGGAAAAGAAAAGAAAAGAAAACAAAAATCAAGCTCCCCTCTATGGAAATGTGCCATGCCAGCACTATGCCAGCATTTTCTTAACAGCTGAGCATTCAGACAACTCTCCAACAAAAGGAAGAATCTTATGGTTTCACACTTTCTTTCACCTCAGAGTATTTCAACTTACATCTGAGTTCAATTTCCTGCTCTGTTAGTTGTTTGTGCAGTTTACATTAAACAGTCATTGGAAGAGAAAAAAAAAAAAAAAAAAAAAAAAAAAAGAAAAGAAATAAGCCAAAGAAGAGTTTAGAAAGTAGGTCTTCACTGTGCCCCAAATTGCTATGATACAAAGGAGCTTCCATTTTGTTTGTTCTCATCTTTGGCCTGCAAATTGCACACTGGGCCAACCAGAAAACAACAGCTAATGCCTTCCAAAATAGCTGATCTATCTTTGTGAGTAAAGCAATTTTCTAGAAAAGAGTTTTAAATCCCTAACGTTAAAACAGACCTGGAATCCATGTTTCTTACTTGCTAGGAAGCGAACCAACTTTTGTGCAGGCCTCATGACCTCCTTTTCAGAAGTACTTTAAAAGAAGGAACCGTTCCTGCTGAATGGAAGACATGATGATGTTTTGGGCTCTGATTTCTGCTTTCCTTTTAACAACTGCTTAATGTAAAATGTTTCAACCGGGACCAGGGCAGGAAACAAAATAGAATTCTTCATTTTCAGCTGAAAGACTAAACTTCTTTTATTGTTTTGCTTGCTAATCTCATAAATCTTTCATTCCTTTGCTTAATAGCACAGTCCTAAAAGGAGGGATGCAGGCATGTCTGTCTGTTCCCAGGTCAGCCCCAGAGTTAAGCAACGTCCCTAGGATGAAGAATTTCTGAATTTGGACCCTTTCAGACTGAACAGGAAATGAAACTCAACTCTGCAAATTCTGCAGACAGTGCTCTAACCATTAAGGTATGGCATGGTATCTATCTGGTAGTCACACCTAAAAGAAAGTGGTGGCAAGAGAATTTGACCAGTGATTCTAACACCGGTGGCTCATCTCTGAAAATATTTTTGCAAGAATTTCCATTTTTCTGGATCGCAATTAATGAACAACATTGCTGAGTCCTGCCAAAACAAAGAGGAGAATGCATTTTAAATTTATAGCAACATAACAAAGACACCTTAGAAGGAGGAGCCAGTAAGGATTTTGTCACCTGGCCCTAGTTAAAAAGAGAGCTTTTCAGAGTCCAAATTCCACTTCAGAGTGCTAATTCTTTCTCCAGAGTCTGATTCATTTTTACCCCTTTTCCCGAAGAAAGCAGAAAAAGTAATTGCTCTTCAGTGGTGCACGTGATTGCATGAGTCTCTGGCTAACAGTGAAACAGGATCAGATAAACCATTTGTGTAAAAATGCACAAGAGTTAAACAGTGAAGGAACCACCTGATACACTTGGGATTCCTGGAAGAAAAACAAATACTGGCCTGATTTGCTTAGCATTTCAGGGAGACAAACTCAGTATTTTAAAAATTGTAGCTGACTACTTAGTTGCCAAAACGTATCTGCAGGCATCATTTTTTTAAAATCTGGCATTTCTATGTAAACTGATGAATCATCTTTATCACTGGGAAAACATTTTGCTGTCATATTGGAAGGATAGAGAAGAATGTTTTTCCCTTTCAGCCTTTAAAAGATCACATATATCTGTTGTTAGGGAAACTAAAAGAATCGCAGACTCACGGAACAGGTTGAGGTTGAGAGCGACTTCTGGAGATCATCTTGTCCAACCCTCTGCTCAAAAGAGATCGCTCAGGCAGGCCTGTGTCTAGGCAGGGCTTGACTATCTTCAAGGATGAAGACTCTAGAGTTTCTCTCAGGATTTTGTTACGATGTGTGACTGCTCTCAAAGAAGTTTTTTCTTATGTTTAAATGGAACTTCCTGTATTCCAGTTAGTGCTCATGACCTGTTGTCTGTTCACTGGACATCACTAGGAAGAGACTGTCTCCCTCTTATTTTCAAACCCTTTCTCCCCATCAGATATTTATATACAGTGATAAGATCCCTCTGGGCCTTCTCTTCTCTAGGCTGAGTATTCCTAGTGCTCTCAGATTCCAGTACCTCAATTCTCTTCAAGACTCTTTGCTGGACTGGCTCCAGTAAGTCCACATCTACCTTTTATTAGGGAGCACAGAATGGAATCCAGCAACCTAGACGTGTCTCGTCAATGGTAAGTAGAGGTGAAGGATCACCTCCCTTGATCTTCTGGCAATACTTGGCCTAATGCAGCCCAGGATACCATCAGTCTTTATCAGAAGGGTACAGTGCTGGAGCATGGTCAACTTTTTGTCCACCAGGACCCTCTGGTACTTTTCAGCAAAGCTGATTTCTAGTTGGTCATCCCCAGCCTGTGCTGGTGCCTGGAGTTATTCCTGCCCAGTGGCAGATGAGAGCCAGACAGGAAGTTGTTGATCGAATATGACAGGACTTCAATGGCTGAAGACGATACAGTGCAGCAAAATTTTAATGTTCTGGCTTACAGAGCTGAAGGTTATATGGCAGACTAGGGGAAAAAGTAGTTTTAGTTTAGAGGAGAAATGAACAAACAATTGTAACTAGACACCTAATTATCCAATTACCATCACCCTAATTTTAAGATCCCAGCAAGTGAAAGACTGGAATATTAGACTAACAGGGGAGGTTGCCTGATCATTCAATCACATGTCCTTTTGGAAAAAAATCCATTTCTTATAAAGGAATTATCCAAAATCTTCAACTACACTTAATAAATAACTGACACTTGGCAGATTTAACTGCACATGCTGCTGTTATCATAAGTTTATTTTAAGACTGGTAAATTAGCAGATGTTCTAGATAGTTTGTCCTTTTAATCCATCTCATTTAAATTCCCTATACTCCAGTGACTCATTAACATATAAAATCCTATCTGCCCTTTTTTATATGGGGTTAATGAGATCCATATAAATGGATACTATTTATTCCTCTGGATTTTTACATGAATTTATTGTTATTTCTTGTATTTTTGAATACAGTTTTTGAATATTGCATACAGTCAATACATTACCCATTCCAGAGTCCATAAGAATTAATAATCTTCTTTGACACAAAGCTATAGCCAAATTATATTTCTTAGAATTAGTCAGTTAAGATTGAGATTTTAGAAATCAGATCCAGATATTAATAATATCAAAATATTTATCCCTACTCCTTTCTTATTAACACAAACCATTTGAAAATCTCAACACTGAAATGCTTTCTTATTATTTTTTCCATTAATCCAACTCCTCTCTAAACACATATATAATACAGGGACTTGACAGCTGGCCTGTTGGCACCAATTGCTTAAACTCCTTGAGGGGAAAATAAACGTTTTAAAGAACTCTTAGATTTTACAAACAGGTTTTAAAAACAAAAGATGCATCAAATTCTGAGTCTAAGAGCTTTGCCAGTAAAACTTTCAACATTCAACTTTAGTATCCTCTCTTTTACATCTGCATAGCTAAGAGAAAGCATGGAAAAGCTACTGATAATGACAAGTCTCATTATTTTCGGGATAGTGTCTATTCTTGAGTCAGGGGTGCTACTGAGAGTCTGATATTATTATGCTCAAGGTGCAATGTTTTTATTTATTCCTGACATGCTAATGATGTGATTCATACCACATCGTTTGTGGTAGAGGTTCTGTTCAGTTGTTTGTACACAGGCACTTTGTACAATCTGATACCCCGCAGGTCAACCAAGACATGACACAGATTTTTGTACTGCTGGAGAGGCATTTTGAAATCAGGAAGGATACCTTAGGGCTTTTTAGTAATATTAGGTGCTTGGGTACAAAACTCAATCAAGACTGAATTCAAGGCCGGCTCAGTGCATCTCTCTGCAGGTGGTTGTGCTCTCAGAAATTAGATCTTGCTCCAATATATAGTTTTGAGTGTTTCAATTTTCCAGCCATAAGATGTTAACATCCTGTTTTCCACCTCCTCCCAACAAAAATACTCAGAGTAGGGACAATTTGTGATTCAATGAAACATTTGTTCAGTGGGTGCAGCCAAAGTAAAATCATTTCCTTCCTTATCTGCAGCAAAAACTATGTGTCTCCAGCTTATGAGTGCTTTCTAATACCCTTTTGCATTTTATCACAGAACAGTACAACTTAAAATCTCTACCTGATCTAAAGTCACTATTAGATCATTTTTCACAATTTAACGGTGATGAGAGCTGGTTTAGCTACACTGCTTCTTTCAACAGCAAAGATACGATTACCATTTTTATACAACAACAGTAGGTTATATGGCAAATAATCGTATAGGAATAATTTCTGGGACTGACTTCTTAGCTGGTGTAACATGACCCATGACAAATTTAAAACATGCAAGGAGTTGGCAACAATTGCAAAGGAGGACACCACTCAGCAAAAAGGTGTGGTGAATTCTAACCCCAAGAGGACTGCGTGAAAAGTTCATCCAAAAGCTTACATGAACATATGTGTAACTAAGGAGATCCTTGTAAACAAGTCATAAACCAGGCAAAAAGTCACCCTGATAAGATAATCTCAAAGAATAATTTGGATTACTGAATAGAAAGTGGGACATGGGTACTATAAAACTCTGATAAAGAGCTGTTGATGTGGGAACTGTAAGAATCAATGTTAATGAAAAGACTGGAAGGAGACCATCTTTACCCACAAATGAATAAAATCAAAGAATATTTAAACATTAAAGGTGTACTCGTAAGTATGAAGTAGAAGGCGGCAATATTTGGAACAGGTTTGGGTTGTTTTTTTCTCTAAGAACCCATTATTTAAAAGTCAGTCTATAGGACTTCCTTGTAACTCCATTAGTTCATGTCTGCTTTATGTTCTTCTCAAGCAAAGTCAGTGGACAAACCTCTCAAATGGTATAAAGTTAACCTAGAGAAAATAAATTCAATGGGGACAAGCTAATTTAGATTAGCGAGGATACTACCTCGTAGTGGATTGTGATTGTGATATACACTATGAAAAACAAGGAGCATAACAAGATTATCTGCTTTATAATGTTAAAGAGCTAAACCAGACAAAAATTAGCTATGATGATAAGCCACAGTCCATACTGTTACAAAATTCACACACAGGCTAGATTAACCTAAACTGTGAAGCCACTTGTAACTGTTATTTGCAGAGTCATGTCACTTCCATCCCAACTATGAGCCTTGAGTTCAATAAAGCAAGGAATATCTTTTCCTTCAGCTTTCAGACTGCATGCACATATACAAACCCGCTGTGGTTTGGCTGCTGCTGGGAGCAGAAGACTACGGCTCTGGTGTGGCCATGTCAATATGTACCAGTAGCCCTGCTTCTTAGGAAGTGTTGCAGGGACAGTAAGTCTGCTCCAAGCTGCCTGATGTTGTTCTGCTGCTGATGCCTTTTGCAGATACACTAAGAAAAATTATTTGCTGGCGTATAAACTAGAAGTCCACAGACTTCTCAAAACGTTATGTACTTTTTTCTACCAATAGAGAACTTGGACTTACATGACCTCTAGAAATGGTACTTTTCCTCTCCCAGTTTGGCTGAGGTATAATAGATCCCTAATTGCTTAATTGGTACTTATTCCTACAGATTTTTTTTGCCATAGTCTGCAGAAAATTATTTTGCTTCTATTTGATTGTGTTTTATAACCCACACAATACAACAATCTTTTTTTACTACTATAAATGTCCTCATAACTTTTAAACAGGTACAAGCAAACAATTCACCTATTATGTACATCATACACAATCCTATAAAATAAGTAATGCCCTCAAAGAGTTTTGCAGTTAATCAAGTACAAATGTTGGCTTCCAAAGTTTGTCTGCCAGTAAGTATGGTTTTAGTTATAGTCTATTTTATGAGTTTTACTCCAATTGAACTCTACAGCATCACAAAAGAGTTAAATGCTATAATCCCAGTAGATTTTGTAGAAATTTTCTTCAAACTGCTCATCAAAGAAGCATTCTTAAATTATTAGCTGATATCTATGCTATTGAACTAATAAAACAACTGCATATGTAATGTAAAAATTGATGACCAAAATAAGAAGAAAATCTCAATGTGTATGAAACAATTACTTATGAAATTATATGGACTATGCTAGATCTTTAATAGCATACATGAATGCAATTTTAGTTTCATTTCATTCTAGATAACAATATTAACATAAACAACAGAGATTCATTGCATTATATTTCAGGACTATTGGTATATAGCTGGACTACAAAATATGGAAAGTCATGAGTCAAAAAGACTACATTGAGGTACTTTTTTTTTTTCTCAATTATGCTGCTCTTATAAAAGACTGGAAAATTCTGGTGAATTTCCAAGTTAGTGGGTGCAGTACGTACATATCAGAGTTGGTATGATATCAGAGACTGAGGCTGCTTTTTTATGTGCTTATTCTCTGTTCAGGCAACTCCAAAGACTGCAGATTAACTGAAACAGTTTTGTCCCACCTGAGCGATGATCTGATGAGAGCAGGCCATGATCCTTAGGAAACTCACTATGTTAAAAAGGTGCATATAAACACAATTCACAGAAAAATCAAGGAAGCTGTTGCTCAAGGCAAATGTATATGCTGGACAGAGGAGGAAAAACCTCTGAAAATAAATAATTTTAAAAGTTTTTATTTTCCAGACATATGTTAAGCCGCCCTTGGGACAGGAAGTCTTATAATGTGATCTATTCTATTTTAACCTCCCCCACTTAAGGATTTAGAGTAGGCTGTCCCCTCCATAGCAATAATGTCTATATGCCAGGAGACAGCCATCCCATGGGGAGATAATTTTGACACAGTGACATAAAGCACACTTCATGTTCAGTGACCCTTCAGGGCTGTTGCAGTGTGCTCCCTGCCTCACCTTTCTATAGCTCTCCTCCCTTTTGGCTGCCGTTGTCATTCCCAGCCCCTTGCTGGAATAGCTTGTCAAGGGATTTCCTGCAGTACAGAGGAATAGGTCATTCTGAAGGTCAAGCACAGCCCTGAATGCTCTCATCTGTTGTGATGGAAACCACTAGGCCAAAATCAGCATTTTATTAAAACTCTCCTTAAAACTCTTACCTTCTTTTGAAGGCGTCAGACCATCAGCAACAAGTTTAAGAGGGATGACTAAGGTATTGTTCCTCTCTTAATACAGACAATTATTGGCTGGACTGAGTGTGCTGGAGCCATTCCTCCTCTGAGGTCCTTCTCTGATGTGCCCTTGAAACGTTCAGTACAAACTTTACTGGAGGCTATGCCATCACTTTCTCTGTTATAAACGATAGTGAACAGTGTACACAAGTTGAACATAATTTGTCTGCCTGTTGATTTAACTTAGAACTCCTTTCTGGATTGTTTTTGCAGAATTTCTCAGCCTAATAGGAATAATTTATAAAATTGTCATGCAAAGTATTTAAATTGAGTAGCAGAAGAAAGGAGTGCCCAGTCAGAGGAAGACGGATCCCACTCTCTTCTGCTCTGTGGATGGGGTATGCTGATGGCTGACCACTTTCCCTAGATCTTGCCCCACATAAATTTTCCATTGTACCCTGCCTCATAAAAAGATGCAGAAAATCACTCCTATGTCATGATCAGAATGGTTCTGGGAGCCTCTCCACCTACAGAGAGCAAGATACAATCTTCCTCAACAGCAGCAGTCCTCAAATTACTAAAATCCCCACCAGACCCAAGTGACACCTCCCTGCCCACCAATAAGTACCCAGACTAACCTTCCGTGCAGTTGCAGGCAGCAGAGATCAAGAACTCTGGGTACACCCACGGCCCTCCTGCTACAGTGTGGCACACCCAGGGCCTGCAGAGAGGAGTCCTCCCTCCCTTGAATTTCCCTGAACCCCTCTGAACAAAGAAGGGTGTGAGAACGTGTCTCATGTTTCATGACCAGTGGGGCTGATGCACTTCTGCAAACCCAAGGAAAGTGTTTGCAAGCAGATGCCTAGGGAAGAGGGAGCAGACAGCCAAAAATACAGGATACTTCCCTCATCATATTGTTCCATCTTCAAAATCTTTTCAGCATGACAAATTTCTGAAGCCTGGTATGGTTTCTCTGCTTGGTAACCCCCAACAGATGTCTCTTCTAAGTTATTTGCCTGATCTTTGATTGAATCCACATAGACTTCTTCTGCACACAACATCGTTTGGCAAGGAATTTCAAAGAACTGCTACCCAGTGTCAGAGAACCACCTACTTTTGTTTCTTCTAAATCTCTAGCTTCACTTGTGCTCTCATTCTTGTACTGGAAGAAAGCGAACAATAAAGCCATCATCACACTGTCCACACTACTCACAATTTTACATAACTTTTCTGTCATATTTTCTTTTGGTTATTTTATCTCCATACTCAGATATTTGATATTAGACAGTCATTGGTGAAATTTTTCTCTGTATGTTGTACGGGGAACCTGGGTTGTCGTGATTACGAGAGTCAGTTTGCTAAGAGCTCTGCATTGCAGTTTAACTGCTTTTGTGAATATGTTCAAATGACCTTCTTGACAATCATGTTTCTGAAAGTTATATGAAATTAAAAGATTTTTGCATATTCTTGAGATTTCATTTACTGAAAGAACTTCATAACATTAATTTGCATGCTTGCAACATAATGTCTCAGTCTCTGAATTTAGGGTTATTGACAGAGAGCAAAGCAGCAGATGCAGGGGAGCTGTGACCTTTTCCAGCCTCATGGAGGATTACTCTATTCACAGTTATCCTTCAGTTCCTCACCTTTTCCCTACTTAAATCAAATGTTGTATATAAATGCTAAATATTCCATATTTCTACTCTGGGGATGGTAACAATAACAGCAATTAATGTTTATTTAGTCTCCCTTTTTGCATTTCAGCATCAAACCAATAATAATACAGTCAGAAGGACAACAGGGAGCAAATAACTCTACGATAGCAGTTTCCTAAAACAACCAAAGAGCTAAAGATATAAGATACTAATATGAATCTGTCTCAGACAAAGTTGGGACAGAAGGGAAGAGAGATGATGAACTACTTCAGGCTCTGAAGGTCAGAATACTGCAGTAGATAATGGGAAAAAATAGGCTGATACAAGCTGGTATTTGCAAAGGTCTCATCACAGAAAAGTAGAGAACATCAGTTGACATGACTTAGCATGTGTGTACAACACAGGAACTAGACAGCACAAAATTTAATAATCGCATTTCAGAGATCTGAAGTTCCAAATAAGTGGATATGAGACAAGCTGTGGTCTCCTTCTTCTTAATAGAGAAATAGAGAAATTATTTGAGAGAGAAAGCAAACAATTTATGCCTCCTTTATTTTGAGGTTGTGGAGATACCGTTACAATTTACAACTATACTAGTCAATGTGACAAAGCCAAGGCATGCACCCAAGAACTGTCACACAATAACTTATACAGACAAATCACTGGCAGGAGCAGCTGAACTGTTGGCCCAGGCCAAGCAACACTCATGTAAACAATACCCAGATACGGTTCAGGAGCTAGCATGGGCAAACAGACCATATTGTTGTGGCTACCCTGTTGTGGTGGGGAAGAGGGTTTAGCTGAAATGCCATATGCCAGTTAATCCTAGGATCACAGAATGGTTTGTGGCTTATTTTGCCTACTAGTAAGTATGCAACCACAAAAGTTGGAAGTAATGCACTTAAGCTCCAGAGAGAGGTAAAATTTCAGACAACATACTGCTTGTATTTCTAATACGTTTCCTGTTGCCTAGATCTCCCAATCAACTAGGTTTGCTCAGAGGGCTGGCTGGGTTACTTTTCTGAAGTTTATCATCATCTTTTTCTTTCTTCTTACTGTTGCAAAGAAAACCTTGGCACCTAGCACATCAATCTGGATTGCATTCTGAGAGCAATTCTAAGCTTTTTTTGGATCTAGCCTTACTGTAACACTAAAGAGGAAGAGAATCAGGGAGGATGCCATGGTACAGTAGGGAAAGCAGATTACAGAGCAGAATATGTTTTTCTCACTTTATATACCTCCAGTGTTGCCTTTTTCATACAAGCTGAAGCCCAGGAAAGGCAAAAAATATCAAGCTTGAAAAAAGAAACATCAAAAATAGCAGACATACTAAACCTCAGTTAAATGTGACAGTCAGCGATGTGTTTTTAAGAATTGGGAAAAAAATCAAAATATGTAAGTTTCCTCTACCCTGGGTGGCAACGGTAAGAAGAGATGTTAAGAGGAAATGTTTCCATGGTAGCTTTAATCTCAGCTAGAATAATTATGTCTTTGGTTTAATATATATTTGCAAATATAAATACAAAAAAGATGAACTAGTTTAGACTTTTATGGGAGAGGGGATTAAAGTCTTTCTTTTCCTATTGTGGGAATAACTTGTGTGCATTTAGACTGCCAAAGTCTGCAGATACATTTATTTTAAGGACAAAAAATAAATCTGAAATTCCTCTTTGCCATGTTGAGGTCATTAACTCCTGTGAGGTTTTTTTTCTCAGAATTTAATAGAATTCAGCTCTTTGGGACACCTCTGATAATGGACAAACTTCACTAAATTTAAGACAATTATCTGCTTGACCATTGAATTCATTGTATGATGAAACATTATGGTTCATATTCTTAAAAAATACACATTTGACCAACAGAATCGAGAGAGCCACTTTAATTATGTAACTAAATGCCAGTTGACTTAGCAGTTCCAGACTTAAGGATATTCTGTATAGGCTTACAGAAAAAATAAAGTTCTACTATTAGATATCTGTTCTTTTAATGAAATTCAGGTAGTGAACAGCTTGAATATATCATGAAAAAGCAATGAAATACATTAAGCACTGTGAATCAGTCTATATTATAAAGAGAAACTGTAAATTTAAATTCAAGTCTGTCACTTTCACTGAGAGACACAAAAAAAACAGAAGAAAAGGAAACAATCGACTTTCTTAAATTCATCCTTTTTTAAATTTCTCTAACCCGCATGTACTGGATAAAGTATCTTCAGAAAATAAGCACTCGAACCTACAACCCTCCTGGCTTGCATAATCAAAGGAAAAAAAATCTACATCTGTAGTAGAAATGCTATCACAGAACAGTGTGGATGAGCTAAGAAATAGCTTCCTTCAAAGGAGGGAGGAAAGAGAATAAATGGCAAGGGTTTAGTTTTTTTAAAATGAAGACTTTCTCTCCCTTCTCCTGAGATAATAGAAAATGTATTATATATATCATCTGGAACCAATATTTTATTTATAAAATTATCCTTAATTCCTACAAGGATCAAAAAAACATATCTGGGAAGGAGTATCTATATGGAGCAAGGTGTCTTTTCTACTAGAATTGAGAGTTTATGACAATTAATCAAATGGTTCATAGAGCAGGTGCTTCTGAAAAGCAGAGAAGGCTCAGTGGCATAGCTCCAGTCAGAGAAAAATGAATGATTGATGCCCTGAGTTTTGGAAAAAAAATAATTTGAAATAACGACTTGAACCAGGTTTTAGTGTATAGTCAGTCATTTATGAACTGCAGAGAGAACTCAACAGTCTACATGCCCCCATTATAATCTAAGATTTAGAAACCCAACTTCTGACTGCAAAGCAGAAATCTGGAGGAATTCTCATCTCTGAAATTCAATACATGAGCACACTCAAGCAAGTTCTGCATCCTATTACACATTGCTTGTTTTAATTAACATATATCCTATTAGAAGTGGGTAGAAGAAGTATTCTGACAGTTTTATTGTGTTTGGGATTATATCAAGGGTTTAGCATATGGAGGGCCAAATGCTACTGACTGTACATTTCCCTTTCAGATAATTTGAATGGTAGATTTGTTTTGACACATTATCTTTTGGAAAGGTCCTCTGTTACCTATGCCAGGTATATGAACTGTGTAGTGAGCGCTACTAATCCAACACTAGTGCACCACTGCAGCAAAATTTGTACGTGTGATAACAAATTAAGGACTAAAATGTCATGATTTAGCCAGAGGACTCGTCTCACGTTACCCAAAGTATGGGTAGGGTGACTGTATCACTGTTTTTAATTATAAGCAAGTGGAAATTGCATTATTTCATCTTTGTGTGTTCTTTACAGATCAACTTAATATTCCAGGGACCTATGATTACTCTTACCATAATGATTCTTCCTTGGTGGGATAATCTAAGGTTTATCTTTTGCTGTTGGATTTGGCATGATTCTTTAGTTTAAGCAGTCTAGCCAGAGCTACTATATCAACTTTTCTGTACTCCTTGCAGACTTTTATATATTGTACTTTACACTTGGACATCTATATAAAAGTATTAATCTCATATGTACTATCTTTTATTGGTGGTGATGTTTTTCTACATATCTCTGGTCATAGTGTAAATTAAAAGGCAGGTAAACAACTGATATCTTTATTATAAAAGTGAGGAAGCTTATAACTTGTTCTGGTAACAGAATTTAGAATAGCTCTGACTTCCTTTAACACTGGTTCTTGGGATACTCCTGCTATATGGAACTGCTTTTTATGAAGCTATCTTTTGGTTTTTAAACTGGGCTCTATTCTAGGAATCATTTGGAGAGATGTAGTGTGATATACCATAATTATAATTCTTGTGCTGATTCTAGTTCAGGTCTCACTGAAGTAAATAGTTAGTTTCATATTAACTTTATAGGAGCCAGAATCTCACTGTGGGAATCTTGAACATAGGTAGGAGAATCACACAGCCTCATATATGAGTCTAATCCTTTGTGCATGCTGCCAAACTGCAAGAAGAGAATGGGTTCTTATAGGATCTTGCAAGATCTGTCTGGTCCATCTGAACCATCCATTCAGTCACTAACATGCTTTGTTTTTCACTTTTTCCCAGTCCACCCTGGGGTGTGGATGAAGATACTGCCTCAGGACATATGAATTTGTCTGGCAATCTATTCTCAGCTGCTCTTTATCACAGTATCCCATCAAAATATTCTGTAATGCTGCCTTCTCCTACTGGATGAGGAATATAAAGCCAGTTACATGAAAGAAAAAGCAGCATTTTAGTCACCTATCATGCCCACCAGCCATTTTACTGCATTAGTGGCCATCACAAACCCTGTACAAGATAAAATACAACTATCACGGTGTTGTAATAGCTGTATTTTCACTCAGGTGGCAGGTGAAGGATTTAGAAATCTGGTTTTGATACAGCTTAGTGTACCAAAAACAGTTCTAACATCATAGAGCACTGTGTTTAAAATAAGTTTGAAAATCAGGTGATGTTCATAGAAAATAAGAAACATGAAAGTCCTTGTTTGAAAGAGAGCAAGCAGTGAAAAAAAACACATTGGATGAGCACAGAGTTAACATTTAGGTGATGAAAGAAAGAACTCTTGAAACCTGGAAAAGACCTTAAAATTGAAGACAAGCAGCCTCTGTTAGACTTGGTAGAGAAGGAAGGGCCAGCGACAGGGTGAAAGGGAAATGCTATATGGAATGATGTGCAGTGCTCTGAGTGGGTCTGAGCACAGCAAGTTGCATGTCTAGAGGCCAAAGGAAAGGATGTTGTAATAATCAAAACATCCAGCCCTTCAGCTTAAGGGAATTCAAGCTAAGTAAATGAATAGGAAAACTGTATTTTAACTTCCATATAGAGAGAATTGGCAAGTTTAAGACAAAGCTTTGTCTAAATTTTGGATTCGTTGCCTGAAAGGTCAGTCGGGCTGTTGTGCTGGACTGGTGCAAATTTACTCAAATCCACTGGACCTAAACCTGGCCTAAACACTGGATACAGGCTTGATTCATCTGAAACTGTCTCCAGTCTAGCAGACAGCAGAAAAGACAGGAGCCAGAAAAATGTTGATCAGCAGAGATTCAAAGTAAGTAAGCCCTAAGGGTTCACAAAACCAGTGGTTTGGCCCTTCATTCATCTGCCAGTCTCTCATCTACTTTACTCTCATCTACCTTGGCTTTACGTTAAGCTCCCTCACTCCACTTTAATGCCACACACAGACCTGCTTCATTTTCTTGATTGTTAAGGTTCTACTGAACACAGCCTTTGGGGGTTGGGACAATCTGTTGAGTGAGAGCTTAATTGTAAGACAGAATTACAAAGCATCTTGCCATTATGTTGTAGACTCAACATCATAGCTTCATAAGTTTAATGAGAATCTTTGAATCAAATACAATACAGAAATATGCATTCCTGTCTCAGTATTGCTTTGAAGGAACTTCGGAAGAGATATCTATAAGAAAGGGAAAAGACAACAGCCATATTTTAAAGAAGTAAGGCTTAACTTCTGAACAAAGCCACAGTGTTCTCAATAAGCACTAAGTTATGCTAAGATTTGTGTCTGGCTTTTTTGAGCAAATCCCCCCCATCTGCACTGCCATAAAAGCAGTCTTAGGGTATACTTGAGGCTTCTAGTGGATGTCAACTGCAAAATGGAGCCTTTGATAGGCAGAATTCTGAGGTGGTAGAGGATATGTTTAGACATGTCTTCTAAGTGTAGAAGTTCACAAATTGGAGATTTTTTTCTTATAGGAGGGTTGAGGGAAGTGGAGAGGAAAGGTACCATGAAACCTTTACCAGAAATTGACTTGTTTGATGACCTAATTACTTTAGAATTGAAACTTTTATCAGAAAAATCATAGGAAAATAATCTACTTTTATGTCATTAAAAATCCCTTCCTGTTTTAGCACATTTCATCATATTCAGACTTCTCTCCTATACTTCATAAGTGCTCGGGTGAAACCTCGTGCCAAGGTGGTCTAATCAGTACATTCCTTTTCTGTGCGCTTTTCCTCCTACATTTGATGTTTCTCCTGCATTCCCTTCCTATGAATCGTAAATCTGCCATTGCTGAATTACCCTTAGTGAACTTCTCTTTGGTGTTTTTCTAAAATTTTCTCCTTCAAACCTCTCTGCAGAAATGATGATGAGTTATTCATGGATAGAAGAGAGGACAATGAACGAGGTGGAATCTTTTGCAGGAAGCTCTTTCATTTTGATGTTATTTTATGCACTAAAAATGAGGAAATGAAAATTATTTTCAAATAGAAATACACAAAGTCACAGTAGCAGCTCTGTATTGAGACAGAATCTAGATGTGGATCTGGTAGATCATGGATCTGCCTGTAAGTATTGAAAGTAGAATGTGAGTCAGGCACCAAGGAAGGACCTTCTCTTCCAGAGTAATGTCAAAGTATGATTCTTTCTCACATGAAATCAGAAATGTTGGACATAATCCTCTTCACACCAGAAGGAAAGTAATGAATAATAAATAGTCGTAGACCTGTGTGTCTTTCTGAAGGATGAGAGAAATTTGAGCTCAAATGGGTGGTTGTCCTGCCTGCTGCAAAGGAATAATTTGAATCTGGTTCTTGCAAATAATGAATGTTTGCTCTAGCCACTGTCATCTTGGTAACTTGGATTCAAGCATGTCTGTTTCTGCACTGTATATGAGAAGATTTGCTTAATGAAGGTTTTATCAAAACCAGTATGCTCCTCTGAAAAGTGTTAATGAATTGGAATTTCCTGATGAAAACGTTCCACAAAAAAATTCCTAAACTAGCTCTACTCTTTTTTTTTCAGTTAGATTTGGATCCAGCCCTCAATTACAAGAAAACACTTCCTCTGCGGAGTTAGTTAACAAAAGTACTTTCAATGAATAAAGACAGACAAATCATTACCTTTCTTCATGTAAATGTCAGAAGTGAATATAAAGAAAAATCCAGTGCAGGCAGATGAGGCTAGAATTGCAATTGTCATATAAATAAGCATACCAGGAATCAAACGTGATTTTTAGATAACTTAAAAAATAACAAATCAAGCTTGTGGATAGAGACTGTGCAAATATTTTTTGAATGAATGAGTCTCACTTGAAAACTTTAATCATTGTTTTAATTTTATACATGACATCATTTGCAGTCCTGTTTCTTTTTAAAGAAAGACTGATGTCATTTGAAAAACATGAAGGCTGCAAGTATTTGCAAACCTTAATTTTCACAATATCACTTAGGGAAATAAAGCCATCTGAAGTTCATGAGGTGTTAAAAAAGTTTTTGAATAAAACACCAAGGCATTAAATGGTAAAGAAAAATCTTAGAAGTCATTGGATATATCAAACTGTTTTTATTCTCTTTTGAAGAATATAGGGCAAATTTAAATTAGGTACCTGCTAGTACATAAATGTACTCAATCTTTGACTCTCCTGCTGTTATATATGAACCTAAAATACAAAGCCTGGAGCTTTTTGCACTCAAATAATTGTGATCCATGGCTCAGTGTCTGAGTGGAGACCAGTGATGTCTAACATTCCTTGGGGGCTGGTAGTGCGACTGGTGCTGTTTTGACATCTTTGTTGGCAACGTGGACAGTGAGATTGAGTGCACTCTCAACAAATTTGTCAATGACACTAACTTGTGTGGTGCAGATTGGAGGGAAGCAATACCGTCCAAAGGAATCTTGAAAGGTTTGAGAGATGGGTCGATGCAAACCTCATGAATTTTAACAAGACCAAGTGCAAGGTCCCGCACATGGGTTGAAGGAATCCCAAGCACAAATATGGATGGATGATGACTGGATTGAGAGCAGCCCTGAGGAGAAGAACTTGTAAGTATTGGTGGATTAAAATTGCGTATGAGCCAGCAATGTGCCCTCTCAGTGCAGAAAGTCAACCATAACCTGGGCTGCATCAAAAGAAGTGAGACCAGCAGATTTTGAGGGAGGTGATTCTGCCCCTTTACTCTGCTCTGGTGAGACTTCATCTGGAGTACTGTGGCCAGCTCTGGAGCCCTCAGCACAAGGACTTGGACCTGCTTGAGTGGGTCCAGAGGAAGGCTACAAAGATGATCAGGGGGCTGAAACACCTCTCGTATGAGGAAGGGCTGAGAAGTGTTGAGATTGTTCAGGCTGGAGAAGAGAAGGTTCAGGCAGATCTTATAGTAGCCTTTCAGTCCTTAAAGGGCTTCTACAGGAAAGGTAGAGTGACTCTTTATCAGGGAGTGATAGGGTAAAGAGTAATGGGTTTGAACTGAAAGAGGGTAGATTTAGATTGAATATGAGGAAGAAATTCTTTACTGTGAGGATAGTGAGATACTGCAACAGGTTGCCCAGAGAGGTTGTGGATGTCGCATTTCTCGACATCTTCAAAGCCAGGTTGTATGGGCCTTTAAGCAATCTGACCTAGTAGAAGGTTTTCTTTGCCCATGGCATGGGGGGTTTTAACTAGATTATTTTTCAAGTCCTTTCCATCCCAAAACATTCTACTATTCTATGTTTCTATGATTCTGTAATTCCTTTCAGACATATGTTCTACAGTCTATTCATTTGTTTGCTTTTTATCTCATTAAACAAGGAAACCAACGAGTCTTTCCCATTTCCCCGGGGAGATTACATATGCCAATCATGTGCCAAATTCATGTTGTTTGCTGAGAACTGGGTGTGCACCACCTCCCTGCATGCCAAGCAGGGTTTTCCATGGAAGGAAATATGCTTTTCCACAGACAGGAGGGGAAGAGTGCATTTCAACCATGCGTCAGACAAATGGGGTGAAAAAATGACGAGAGTGGTGAGGTGCACTGAGGATTGTATCTGACCTACAGTTTAGAACCAGATGATGTATTAAAAGTATTGTTCGGAGTACCTGTGTGTATTTTTTTACTGATCCTAAAAAAAACTGTGATGATTTCATAGCTCAAAAACCATGTAATACGTGTCTTACACCTCTTATCTTGGTGTATGAATTGGCAAAATTAATTGTATATTTCATTTAAAAACTTAACAAGTGTTTAAACCAGTGTAAAAATAGAATAAGTTAATAAAGAATACACTTTTCAGTCCAAGGTTATCTACAAATAGAAGGCAGTTTGGGAAGGTTAATTTGGTATCTAGGTCAGGACAATGCTCCAGAGTTTTAAAACAGGCTAAGGAAATATCTGGATAATGATAATTTTATTTTTAATAATAATAACAACAACAATAATAATGTATTTATATTTTTGCATAATTCATGGCATATTGGAATAGTCCAGTATTCCAGAGAACTGAAAAAAACTGAATGCTGTGGCAATATTTTAAAAGGGTAAGTGGGACAATCTGGTAATTATACGCCTGACAGTTTGACATTGACACAGGGCAAAATAATTGAATGGCTGATATAGGGCTTTACTACTCAAAATCTAAAGTAGGGTTATTTAATTAAAGTCAAACAACATGGGTTTATAAAAATAACTCTTGTCAAACTATCTTTCTATGATATTACCCATTCCTCTTGATAAAGGTAAATAATGCAACATACTCAAGCATTGTTAGTTATTTGACTGTTATCACACAACATTCTATGAAAAGGGTACATTATAAAATCAACATATGACATATTATCAAGATTAAAACCTTGCTAGCTGTTAATTCTCCAGATACACTCATTAGTGGGGAATTATCAAGTGGATGTGTTTCTAGAGAATTTTTTTTCTGGTTCAGACTACATTGCCATCCAATATTTTATCAGTAGTCTTCAAAACACCCAATTTCTAAATACCTTCAAACGATAAATCATGTGTGAGAAGAGCATTATGAAGAGTAATGAAGACTGGTTAGTATGGCTTTTAATAGCAACAATAAAAAAATGATACACCTTATAGTAAAAATGCAGGCAACGCATTTAGAATATGTGAGTGCTTCCTGGCATGCAGCGACCATGAAAACAGAGGGTTGACACTGTAGATATGAAACAGATCATGATCCCAGTCTGATTCATGCCTATCAAAAAAAAGAATATAATGAAATCAAGAGAAGTGAGTGGGAAGCTTACCTCTGTATTTGTGAAGTTTACTGCCCTGGGGATATTGTGTCTTGTTAGAATGCCTCTGTTGTATGAAACAGGATTAAACAAATAGAAAGAGTTCAGGAAAAAAAGTCAGAAGTGTAATTGAGAGCTTGAGAAATATACCTGAGAGTGACAGGATGAAACAGTTGAAAGGACTCAGCTTTCTGAGGGAAAAAAATAAAAAATAAAAAAAAAAATTGTCTGCGATCTGTAACAGTGACAAAAGGCACAGAAATGTCATAATGATTTTATATTTTAAATAATTTGTGAGGGTTTTGAGTTTGTTTTATTTTGTTGCTTGTTTGGTTGGTTTGTTTTTTTTTCAATCTAGCAGGCAGAATTATATATATATATGAGCTGGGTACTGAGAGAACACAGACTCCATGTAGAAAATTGCTACCATTGTAAGAGTGAGAGGAATTAACTACTGATACAATCTATCTAGAATAACAATAATTTTCTCCATCAGTAAAAATATGCTTAATTAAGATTATGTGTTTATTTAATTATATGGTTTGTTGAGATTAAGCGTTTATTACAACTATAATGTTAAATACAAGGTAACTGCATGCTATTGCTTGTTGGAGAAGGACTTAGGCTGGAGACCAGTATGTGGTGCAACAGGTTTTAACATATCTTTGAAAACCAGTAACATTTATGTTGATGACTGTGTTTCCTTCACTCATAGTTAAATTGAAGTATCTAAATGCTGTCCCAAAGATACACCAGACAGCTTTGCATGAAAAGTATGTTCAAAAAAACTCACATTGCAATTGATAAAGGTTTGGGGGTTATACTGAATGCAAGACTGGGCTTGTAGCAAATGCATGTAATCCTTTCAAGAAAGAAGTAATAAATTACAAGAAGTTGAAAGAGAGCCTTATAATTCTCCTCCTGTGAAAGTTAGGAATTTTTCAAATAGAACACATGTAAAGATTCAAAAGCTGTTTGCTCTGACCAGCAGAGCATGTTCTCAATCCCTGACCACTGGCATGGAAAGGAAAAGAAATGGGTAAATACCAGAAAGGTAGCAGAGCTTTGGAAAAAAAGAAACCAGAATACGTGAACAATCATTAATCTTGAAGCTCATTAATATTTTTTTCTGCCATTACTGTTGTTATTTCCTTTATCTCTTTGACCCCTCGGGATACATATCTAATTACAGAAATGAGCAGTAGATTGGGGAAGGTCTTTTAGCAGAGAATTGACTTGACAAGATACTGATCTGCACCTTGTTTTGGGAAGCCCAGACATATGACTGGCCAGAAGGCAAAAAAGTTTTCAGAGCAGCCTAGGAAAAAAATTCTGTGCCAGCTTGGAAAAAGGTAAGGTTGGGCTACCCAAACACAGTGATTCACAGCATTTCCCTGGCACTATTTTTCAGGAGAGTCATCCAAGTTTTAAAGTTGTCTTCCTCTGGTAAACACCGAGTGGGGTTATGGTGCCAGTTCTGGTGCCTGTTTTACTCCAGGAGGGAGTGGATTTGCTGGGTTTTCTTGCTCCCAGATGATGCAAGCTCTGAAGCTTATTCCCAGCAGGCAAACAGGAGTTGTCACCTGCAGTGCAAACATCAGTGTAAAAAACCCCTGACATGCAGCATTCAACACAAAACAGATACTGTCAAGATCATCTGTACAGACAAGCAGGAAGGAAAAGCAAACACATTCTGCTTATACTCATTTACACGTTATGTTGCCATAAGCTTTCCCCAAATATTATGTAGATGGAAAAGTAGACCTCATGCTGCTGTAAATCAGTAGTTGTGCTGTGGTGGCAGGAGAAAACAGTTAAGGGATTCAGTTTTCTTCCAAGAAAAATCATACTTTTCAAATCCATCTGAATCAGAGCCAAAGGAATATTCCTTATCTGGTTGCAATAAGTGCTCTTTCAAGCAGGGATATATGACCGACACATTACGCTCAGGAGAGATTTATGCTGCCAGAACATGGAGGAGGGGATGAAACAGTGGGATATGGGTACCTAAGTCTCTTAGATTAAGAGACCCTGAGGAATTTACGCACCCAACCTCCCCTGCATTTTAAAGGAATTTGGGTTCTTGAAACCTCGTAACTTAAGAGTTCCCTGAAATTTCTCTTCTTAAACAGCAGTTCATATTTTTGCTAAAGAAACCACAGATGAACTTTGCACTTGGGAATTCTGCCACACACATGCTGTGCTGGAAACTACTGAGAAGGAATTAGGGTGTTTAAATTTATGCAATACTACAAAATTGCTGCTACACAACAATATCACATCATTGGAAAAAAAATTGAAATAATGAAAAAAAAATCGGAGAAAAGACTTGATTTGGTTGCACCAAATAGAACCTTTGCATGCAGTGCATGACAGCACAAATCACCAGACAGATCTGTTATAAGGATAGAATTTAGAACTCCTTTTTCCTTCTTTCAAATCGGGTACCAAGCTAAAGAGGTAGCTAAAACAACTCCTTTGTCTCTAGTGAATTATCTTATGAAATGAGATCTGCTAATTCCTCGATGTCTTAGGGAATCTGTCTTTTGAACAAGATAGATTACACCTTAAATAAATCATGCTAAAATCTACAAATAGAATTTTATGCAGAATCTTCATGAGACCCCAGACTATGGAAGGTGAACACCACTATCCCCTTCACCATTCTTCATACATAGCCATTTCTTCCAATTAGTACCATTGCATCTGTTTACCCTGTGTGTTAGTTCCCAGCTTGCCTGCAGTCAGCTTTCACTTGTAGTCTGCTTGACCAATCATGTCTTGCATATAGAGACTGAAGCTGTTCCAATATAAAGCCAGTTTATGTCAAATAAGCTTTATAATTTCATGAACAACTCTATGATAGTTATGCTGATCCCACACTAAGCACAGAAATGAATGATTTGAGTTGAACCTGAGTTTAAAAGCCCTATAAGACATGGGCTGGTCATGTGTGGAGGAATCTCAGCTCTTCTAAAACACATTAAGGACCAGTGAAAATGGCTTCTTGGCTCTGGATGGAGTCATCCTCCTGGCATAGCCAGACCTAAGATGAATGTAAATAAGCCCAGCTTTACTCCAGTGACTCTTCTCAAACCATGTGGATGTCTGCACTGGATTTCTTACAGTTCAGTTATGTCTTGCTCTGGTTTTATGCCTGATGTCTTCTTTAAAATGATATTATCCAGGTTTTCTATTATCTAGGCATTATCTTTCATTATTAAGAGAGATTTCATTGTATCAGAAAGCTGTTTATTAGTTGACTTAGCACAGAAACAACTGATTCCTCAGATACTTGTTTGAAGCTATCCTACCTTGCAGGGACTTGAGTCTATATGTCTAATGGGATCCCAGCTGGGAGATAAAAGTATTTTGGTACTGATGTCTTACTGTTTCTCCTCTGAAAGATCATCCCATTTACATAGCCTAATTTAGTACAAAGGAAGAGAGAGCAAGAGAGAGCGTTCGAGAGGAACATGCCCAGAACTCTGCAGCATCCAGGTTAAACAAGCACAAAACTCTGACTCCAGGCCATATTCCAATGCATATTAATCATTTTATGTAAAGCGTGAAAGATGGCACAGGAAGGATTTAGAGGGCTTCCAGCCCAGAAAACTCCAGCACTTTCCTGGAATGTGGTAAATATGGGGCAGTGAAGGGCTTTGAAGTCAGGTCTCCTGTCTCCCAGAGCTGTGCTTCAATTGCAAGTCTCCTGAGGAAAAGCAGAGCTCCTCTTCCTTGCCCTGGTCATCCTGCAGGGACATGGGAAAGAAAAAGAGCTTAAGTTTGCTCTGAGGCTTCACTGCAGCCAGAGAACAAGGTACATGTTCTCCTGCCTCTCTTCTGAATCCTGACGGGACTTTGGCGAGAAGCAAAAAGCCTCACATTTCAGGCACTGAGGACACATGCTCTAGCAAAAATATTTAGAGAGGCTAAAGATTTAACCTGTGGAAATTGAAGTACCAGGATGCAACATGTCACGTTTGGGATTCAGGTAGCACTTACGTCATTTGGAGGAAACAGCCTTCCTTAAATTCACTGTGGGTGGGAAACACTAACAAACCCTGGTCAAATCTGCATCCCTCTGTTTGGGGTACATTCAGGTAATTCAATTGCAGCTCATTTTCTATTTATTCCCCAGAAATGATATGTTGAAATTCTTCATGCTCATTAATTTGTAGACTGAGGGAAGCCTCTTTACAAAAGGGAATCTTCCTAAAAAACTTTATCATTGCTTTTCCTATATGAATGCATTTTAAAATGCGTCATTTTTAAATTTTGGATGCCATACTCAGCCTTCTGTTGCCATATTTTTCACTCCAGTTTTGAGTTGTTATGTTCTAAGATGGTTTTTCAAAATTAAGTAACTTTTTTGAAAATTGTGATTTTAAACATGGGGAAAAGAGATTGAAATTTGCCTCAATTTTTTTTTTTCCTAAACTCAACTGCTGACTATGAGAATGCAAGGGGAGATAATAGAAAGGTATTTTCATTTTTTAGCTTTTTTAAAAAATAAGATATACTTGTTATACTCTGAAGTTCAACTGCTTTGGAAATTAAACATAATTTAACAAACAAAAAAAAAAAAAGAAATTATTCCCATCATTCACATATAAAAAGATTAGACTTCTCATTTTTATTTCCAATAAGAAAAAAAAAAATACAATTATGTCATGTCTAAAATCTAGTCAGATATGTTAGGTACAAATGTAATGGATTGGAGACATGTAAAAAAGAATGCATCCCTGGTATCTACATGTAAAGGATTATCTCCAAAGCTTGACACATAAAACAATTTTCCTTCAGACATTTAAAGGGAAATGTACAAACTTTCTGTTAAACAGTTCTGCTAAGTCACTTCTTAGCAGACTCTTCCCATTATAATTTTAACCTATTCTGTGGCCAAAGAGGAAAATAACTAGGAACGGGGAAACAGAGAATGACAGAGTCATGCACCTTTTGTCTCCTGGACAAGCTCTTGCAGAGCTGTCTACAGGGGATTTATTAGGAAAAAAGCCCACATTTCTCTTATTAAAAATTAAAAAAGAATAGGTCCTACTGAGTAATGTCGAAGCTCCCTGTGGTATATTCAATGAACTTGCTGCTTGCCGTCCTAACAATGCATGTTGTATTTGCTTATAAATGGGAACTAGGACAGACTGGAAGCAAAAATGCTCACTTCCACACTGTGAGATGGCTACCTTGCACCCTTGATCTAGCAACTGTTGTAACTCCAAATTCTCTTGGAATGTCCATTCATGGTCCTGGTACCCTCAGCCAGTCTGAATAGGTGGGGGAGCAGAAAGGTATAAATAGGCAAACTTTGGCAATTTTTAATTTTTTTTTGCCAGCACAGGACTTCTTAAATCATAGTTTGGGCTTAAGAAAAATGTCCCTGAAGTGTCTCAAGTCTTCTTTGAGGAAAAAAAACACGATGTGAATTAGTCTGTTCTACATCTGGGTCAAGTCTCAATGCATTTGCTAAACAAAGGCACCCAACACCAATGGAGTGTCCCATAGTGTTGGAAATAATTACTTCCTTTGGACAAACAGGTATAGAACAGAACCTATGGCAGACATGCAGTTTCTGGAGCAAATAACTACGAGTTAGTAAAATTGTCCTTCAGTGCTTAAAATGGTATCAACTTCCTATTAAATGCCATTGAATCACATTGAATGTATGAAGGTAGTCTGACACGTGGAAGATTTGATTCAACCTATCTTGAAATAAACAACATAAAACAACCAAGGACTTTTCTTTTCTTTCAACTTTGTTGTGTCAACTATTTCTAATTGTAGAAAATTGTCAGAAAAAATGTATGTTTGAATGCATATACGGAATCTTGCAATTCTTCTCCAAGTTGATCAGTGAAACAGTAAGAGTGAAATCTTGGCTAAATAACAAGTAGAATCATGTTCTTGGACTTGTACTTTTAAATTGCAAACACATGCATTGATAACAAAAATTATGAAAAACAAAATATGAATAGCAGGCATTGCCGTCTTGAGACTACATATTCTTTGGCCAAAATCTACTGTGTCACTGTCAGACACAGAGACATCATCAAATACTTTAATTTTTCACCATCAAGCATAACTTCTTATTTTACTTGTGTTGATTTGAATCTCGATAATGTATTTGTGTTTTTCATGGGCATGCTTAATGCCACTAAGGATAACTTATCTTTCAGCAGCAAATGAATGTGTAACCCTGCCAAAACCTAGGTGAGAAGCGCCCCCAAAAGCTGAGCAATTTGGCTTTGTTTTGAAACATTGTAGGAGGCCAACACATATCTCCAAGAAATGGAAAGGTGCCAGACGGAGGCCAGAGCTCTCAAGCCTGAACCTTAACAAATGACCTTGTAACAGCACAGTGTACACAATATACATCGATCTGAAATAATATATTCCACACTTGCTCATGTGTGTTACAGCTCTGTGCAAAAGTTGCAGCACAAGTTAGAAACCAATGGTCACTCCTCAGCTGATGCTCACAGTGTAGTTGCTTACATCAGATCATGGGTAACAGAATGACTCGTAAATTAAAGCACCATAACCTGAGTCCATTAATGCTCAATAAAAATGTCTCAAAGAGTTACAGTTTTCCTGTATGTGTTACCTATGTCACAAAACTGTTCTTCTCACTTTCCACTTGGGTGGAAAGTGGTGACTGCCAGCTTTGCCCTCTGTCTGCAACATGTGAGTCCGCATGTTGGCTGGAACAACAAAGAAATGAGCTCCTGCTTAGATGCATCACCCATCCTTCAAGGAAGTGGAAGGTACTGTGACACTTAGCCTGCAATGTTGGATTAATGGGGCAAGTGTTATGGAAAAGTCATCAAATTTTATCATGGGCGTTGCTGAGCCTATTCAGCCACATATTCTTGGACCCTATGTTAATCATACTGCATTTCTCTTATTTATCATAGAATACCAGGTTAGAAGGGCCTTCAAGAATCATTTGCTCCAACCTTTCTTGGGAAAACCACGGTCTAGATAAGTTGATCAGGCACTCTGTCCAGCTGGATCTTAAAAGTGTCCACTGCCGGACAAATATTATTTAGCAAAACTCTAGGGTGTAAGCATAAAAACTAAAATCGTATGTGTTACTAAAATAGCAAAAGTCTCATCTACAGTTTTAGTTAGCAACAGGATTATATAATTTCAATCTAAGATCTTTACACAACATTAGATGCATTTTGGCAAGCTGGATTTTATAAATTTAAATTCTCTTTCCATTTCCTTACAAACAATCCAGTTTCACTGCATGTTTTTACTGCTTCGTATAATCACAGGAGTGATTAAGAAAAACAGTTACTAATCTGAATTCTAAGACTGGAGCTGAGCCTTGAGACAGCTCACCCAAGATCCGCATGACCCCTCCAGGCATTTCTCTCTTTTATGTATGGAGGAAGCATAGAGCTACTACACAATGCACCGGCTCCTATGTCTAAGCAGAGAAATCTGGGTGCAATGATTTTGGCCTTAGGAAATTTAAGAAGTCATTTTCACCTGAATTAAGTATTTGATGTTTGGCACTTCCAAATGAAGGGCTGAGCACTGTGGCTTGTCAGTAAGAGCCTAATATTTTTCAAGATAACAGTATATTTTGTAGATATCAGAAAACTCAATTATATTAAAAGCCTTCATCTGAAGCAAGGCTATTTCCTTGATTTCTTTCTCTATTTAATTTTTGGGCTTTGATAGTAACTCCTTCACCTCGTGCTGGTTGATTTCCTGAATGTGAAAGCACAGAGAAAGTCAGAGATAGCCCTTCCAAAGATGCAAGCAATGAGGCAGAGCAGACTTGTGCCAAGCTGTCCTGGAAATGTACATGAAATAGGGTTTAGTCATCATCATGAGAGAAGTACAAGGATTAGTTAATTAGCTAGGATTTATTAACTTAACCACTGATGTCCAAACTTTGAAATCTAATAAGTACTCTAGAACTGTGCAGAGGTATTTTAATAATTTTCCTGTTTGCAAGAAAAGAGAATTTCAAGCTATTGAAGTGTATTATTGCATTCTTTTTAGCTAATCAATTTTAGCCCAGGTACATGATGTTTCAACAGAAAAAAAAAAAATAGAAAAAGAAGAAAAAAAAAAAGAAAGAAAAAACCTCTCCCTTCAATAGAAAAGACAACTTAGAAATTTGACTTTTTTTTTTAAAGTTTTAGTCCCATACAGATTTGGACTCACCACTTGGGAACTCACTGAATTTCAAAAGATATTTATGTATCCAATTACCCAGTGAAATTTCAAAAGCACCTTATGTATAAGTTCTATTGATTTCTTGTAAAAATAATGATGTTTTGTTGATTTTGTTGAATGTCTTCAAAATTCGTACATTAATTCTTAAATAATCAGTGCTTAAAGTAGAAGTAGCCTCCTAGCTTCCTATATATTTTTCATAGAATTCTAGTTGTTCCTCTGAAATGGATTAATGAGGCACCATATAGGTGCATTTATAAATGCAAACTATTTTCAAAACCTGGTGTGCAAGAATTCATTCTAGTGCAATGTTTCAAAACCTTTCTGCCAAATATTTACTTTCTTCTCTCTACTTTGTATACAGTCACCTACAGCAGTGAGATAGATGGGCAATAGTAGGCTGTTAGGCACCAGTACAACCACCGTTAAAGCTTCAAGTTTGTTACAGTAGCATGCTGTAGTACTTTCCCATAAGAATAGAGCCTTTAGTTTGACAGATCACCATACAAGCCATATAAAGCATTTGTATTCAGTTACTTTCAACAGTACTATAAAAATCTGGTTTTCCTATGCACAGGCAGAAGTCCTTTCATTCACAGATACTACAAGGGTAAGCACCAGCTCAGCATAAGCTTGAGGCTTTGGAAGGACAAAAACATATTGGTGCCTTGATTGAATTTGAAAGCTAAAACGTGATTGTCAAGTACATTCAGGGTGGTAACTTGCTCTCATCACAGGCAGAGAGAAAGGCTAAAGCACTTTACTGAAAACATCCTGTGCTTTTTTTTCACGGCTTCTCTGGAGAGTGGTCGCAAGAATACACAAGTTCTTCCCAAATTTGACAAGTCAAGCAAAGGCTAAATTTACTACAACACAAGGAACTATATCACTAGGGTCATAGAAAGATAGATCTTTATAATTCCAGTAAGAACACTGAACTTCTACATTACACTCACTACAGTGAGAGCGACATGACTGAAATAACCAGATCAGGTCCTTGCAAAATTCCACTTTTACAAATGTGAAATTCAAATTGCAGTAATTTGCTTTGCTTCTTGAAGATATTTTGCAACATGCAGTTCTCTGTCCAGTACATCTGTTAATATCAGTAGACCAGGAATTAGTAAAACATGATACCATGACAGTGATCTAGGCTGTCTTGGAACAGTCATCATTCAGGTCAAATATTCTGCTGGTAAAATGAGAGTAAGAGTGAAAAAAAAAAAAATAATAAAAAGCAATAAAGATGAAATTAGCAGTTCAAGATTTAGAAAAATGGACAGAAGATTTCAGAAAATAAATAAATCAGCCATTTTTATACATTTTAACTGGGGAAAACATCTTAGTTTTGTTGCTGGCAATTTCGTTTTCTCGTTTAGTTTTGGGAGCATGTAAATAAGGCTATATCTGAGAACAAAGAGATTGGGTAGAGCTGAGAAAATAGCATAGTGTATAAGCTTGTCTTTGATGTTGAACGGTTCACTCAACAAGCAGTTCAGTTTGTCCAGAATCCAACTTTAACAGCAGCTTGATCAAATTCACATGTAATGAACCTGTCCCCTGGGTATATTACTGACTGCTGAGGGATTGATCAGGAAAGCAAACTTCTTACCTGTTTTGTCACCAACATTCTCTTGTGTATCTGTTCAACTGTTTCTTAATGCCAGTAACTGCCCCTAGAACATCAGAAAGAAGTGAAGTTAATACTATGTCCTTTACATTTTTTTTTTATTAGGCTTCTGCTTTTGAAAACAGACTGGAACTTTGCCAATCAAATGCAGAGCAAGCTTAGAGAAACCAAATAATACCTATAGCTCTAGTAGCATGATCTAAATATGTTCCAAGCTTCACAATCTACAGCTGTTGGCAAATAGTATCACACATAAATGCCCTTTATAAGAGATGTATCTTTATTTAAAATGTGATTCTTATATAAATAAAGTATGTCAGGAAAGTAATGTAAAATTGTTAACAGTGATATGAAGCAGTCTCCACATGTCATTTGTTCCTACTTCCATGCAAAATATGTTGAAAGAGCTAAAACATTCTTGGCTTCTAAAGAAGAAATCATATTGGATCTTTCAGCTATTTCCTTTGGGAGAACATTAAAGTCAACCCTGAAACATCAACAGGACATCTAACGAAAAGGAATGGTAAGAGAGAAATCACAAATAGAAATGATGATAGTTGTGGGGGTCTTGAAAGTTAGATAAACATTTCATGATTTAGCTGGCTTAAAGACATCAGCCTTACAGTTGACTGTAGCCGTATTATACTGCAGTCACCCTTTGTACAAATGGTATCGGGCTATCTGTTTTATTCTCTCCCAATTAAAAAGTTCATGTTTCTTTTCCACCAAGTCTTGCTGATAATAAGAAAAAGGAAATATTGGAAACAGCTTTTGAAGGTAACTTCAAAGCTTTCTTTTTGGCTGATACTTCCATCAATTCACCCAACCCCACCCTTCTTGTCAGCTCTTAAACATATTTCAACTATTCCTCTATTTGTTGTGCATTAGACTTTTTCCTTTCCCACTGCAAGAACTCCTCTTGCCTATTAACTTGGGTCTCTTCTTCCAGATTATCCCTTTTCCAAACTATCTACTTTCCTGTCGGTTAGTCCTGATGTTGGTTGTAGTTCTTTTACTTGTCCAATAGCTCATATTATAAAATAGAAACATCTTATTTCCCTGAACTGGAGACTAAGATACAATCCTAAATAAAGAGAAAATGTTATATTTTTCATTACATCTTTCAACTATGAAGGAATGTCAAGCTTTTGCTAAGTATTGCTTAGCTCAGAAATAGGAAAGACACTGGATTTAAAAAACATTAAATTACTATTATTCTTATGCTGGGCAGATATGCCAAAGTTGATTTTGTTGTTTTGTTCATTGGGGTTTTTTTAATCAAACTTTAATTGCTGTGCCTCCAGTTAAAGGCAAATTTGAAAACATTTGATTTTACTGCTTAACAGCATAAACATTGAGTTAGATTGCTTTGCTCATGGGAAAAGAAAGATTGTGCAGAAGTGGGTGAAGCTGAGTAAGAAATCTTCATGAGAGGGAAAGCAGGCTTTCTGGCAGAGGAAGAGGCCGATCTTATTGGACAGGAGGGACAAACATCAGCAACAATTGGCAAACGAAGCCTTCTGAACCCAGTAACAACTTTTTGGGATGCTTACATAGTCAAAGTAGGCAGAGAAGCCATAGGTGCTCTCCAGAAGTCTAACTAAGCTTCTTAGCTAGGCCCTGAGCTAGAGGATAGGTTTTAAGTCAGAGTACTTCTGGAGCAAATACAGCAGGTTAGAAAGATCCCAGAACACCCTTCTTTCAGATGCTCTCTGGAGGAACAAATCTTTATTTTCCAGTATCCTTTAAAATATAAATCCTCTAATGCCTAGGGCAGGAACTACAATAATCCAGGAGCATCAGTCTGTGCTGTCCCCAGATGGTTATCTCAGATACCCTTTGATTTTTTATTTTTTTTTGTGGGATAGTGGAAATCTAATAACTTTCAGACATCCAAACCAGACATCTGCCCAGGACCATCATCAGCAATGTATTTCATGTCTGCTGGCTGAGTATAGTGTACACATCTCAGTCTATGTGTACTTCTTCCTTTCTCTTGAGCAATATTTGTCATGTAATATGAGGAAACCAGATTGGTTTTTAAATCTAAATCCAGCCTCATCAAAGTAAATGCAAGACTTTCCACGGACCTCAGTGGAATTTGGATAAGGCCCTTCAATTTCTTCTCTCGTTGAAATATAGATGATGATTTTGAGAAGTCCTTTGTGGCTTTGCATATCTTTTCTGCATCTAAGTCTAGTGCTTTATAAGATGTTTACACAGAGCCGGATGGCTTGCTGCTTTTTTTTTGTTTTTGTTGTTTCTGTTTTGCTAATACATGAAATCCTTGAAACAGGGGCTAAGGATGCTTATTTTGTTTCCCATTACTGGCCTGGACTTTTAAAAAACAGTTATCAGTCTTGACCCACATCTCTGTGGAATTTACACCTCATCTCAACAGTACAGCACTGTTCCTGTTGAAAACAGCTGAGTGACTATGCCTGTAACTGCTACAGACAGACTCTTCTTTAAGAAAAAAAATGTAATTAAAAGAAACACTTATCTTTCATGCTTTTGTTGAAAGTGTAGTGAAAAACTCCTGGAGTATCTGAGGCTAGCATCCATAGCAACATAATATTTGCAGGCTCAAATCATAAGAAGGGTGTAAATGGTTATGTGAGTTCAAAACAAATGTTTAATTCCATTAAGCAGTGAAGTCACAAGGCACACTCTTTATCAGATAAGAAACCAGTAAAGGCGCATTGCTGTGTGTATCCCTAATTGGATATTTCTGGTATTACTCTGCAGGAGTATTGCCTGACCTTTTCTCTCACTTCCCCTCCAAAACCACTCTGGATGTAATATTTCAAAATATATTAATTTCCCTTTTTAAATATGTAAGTGAAACAGGAATAATATTGGAACATTTGCACATTCTTCTGACAGCTGTTCCATGATGACCTGATTTCAGGTTTGCGTTCTTCCTCTAGGTACACTTATCTGACCCCTGGCGGTACACATTTCTATCCTCCATTGGGATTCTGATACAATACCTGATCATTGTTTCACTATCAAACACGTCTGAACGAGTCACAGACCTAATAAAACATGTCTTCAGATTGCTTGAGGGAGGAGAAACCTGCTTACAAGTCTTCATCATATTACTGTTTCTCAGTTATCTGTCACCTACCTTTCTGCAGTTGATAGTCCTTTCTCAGCTTTGGTTAGCAACTCTGCAGGCAGCCTCGGCTCTGTACGAAGGGAAGGACTCAGGAACAGTCTCCTTTCTATGTCAAGCATCAACAGGAAATTCATTCCACAAAACATGATCTGCAACATTTCTGCTGAGTGGTGACCTGTTTCTTTCTTCAGAAGCAGGGCTGCCTTCTGTGCATTTTGGTTTTCTTCCTTGTCCTTATTTCACTCATCTGGTTTGGGGGAACATGGAGAAGAATTTTCTAATTTGTGTTAAATAGTGCGGGCTTTACAATTTCTCTCTACTCGATGATGTCCCTTGGGCTCACAAGTATACTGAAGAAGAGACATGTTCCTAACTAAGTCACCAACCAGTGTTCTCCGATGTGAAGACTTAAAGGATGACTTAAGTGCAGTACTCAATCATTAATACATCCTTAGCCCCAGTAAATGCAAGGTAATTGTGCATGGTTTGTTGTAGAGTTGTGTGACTGAATATCAAAACACATGTTCTTCAGTATTACACCAAAATATATCTGTTGTCTCATATTTTAAATGTTTTTGGGGCAAGAATTCTCTCTATTTATATTAATTATATTACAATAAGCATAATAGGCTCCTGATCTTATTTATAACACTAACTCCAAAGCAGTGATATTACTAGAATCTCTGATTATATAAAATAGAACAAAACTCTGATCTAATAGATAAAAGACTAAGACATGCTTCAAAACAACAGTTCAGCAAACAATAGGTTGTCAACTACAATTTTTTTCTGTGCATTATCATATTCTCTTATCTGCTCCCTGAACTGAAAATACTATTTAAAAAACTCTTTTGTAATGATTCAGATCATGAGCTCCAGATCACAGAACAATGGATCCTGGGCCACAGTTCAGAAAATGCTACCCATCAGTGTTTGAATTTTGTCAGGAGTTGGCTCTACAGAAGTTTTGAGAGGATTTCACACAGAATCACAGAATCACAGAATATTAGGGGCTGGAAGGGACTTCAAAAGATCATCAAGTCCAACCCTCCCACTTTTCTACATTTCTCAAAAATCTGTTCGTTGAAGATCATCGGTTTATGAAGATACTACTTCCCCACTACGAACACATTATATGAATCCATAGTTCTAAACTCTATTACTAAGGTAGTTTATAATCTACTATTGTACAGTGAATGAATCTTTTTTATCTGTTCTGTTAAGACACTCTTCATGGAGGAATTTAGATGTATAATTGGTAGAGAAAACATAAAAATAAAAGCCTAATACTCCTCTGGTTTCCCTAAGGACCGATTCAAAGATACTACAAATTTCATGTCAAAATCCCTTTTGTGTGCAAAATTAAGGGCTGTGTTATATCAAAGACATGTTCACTGCTTGCCAAAAGCAATAAAAGTCCAGTATTGTTTAAAACACAGAAATAAAGCAGAAGCCTTGAAGTGGAATAATTGACACTTTTGTCTAGGAAGTACAGTGTTGAGGCACTTCTAACCTTTGTAGGAGCTGGTAGTGCTTAGCATCTTGATTTATTAATCACTTATCCCCTAAAAATCATCCCCAAGAAAGAATTTTCAAGTAGGTTTGAGGTGAAGGATCAAATTCAGACTTTGAGCATATGGAAACAACTCCAAATTTTTACTATGTATTACCCACCAAATAACCTAAGTGACCTCAGCCAGTTCTGAAAATCAGACTTGGGTACCAGTATTTCACAGACATTGAATACTGTCTAGGGGTCAAATGCCTGAAGACCTTTTAGAATCTGTGTACGTGTGCATTAACATCTTTTATTCTTTATCTCAGACTTTGACTATTTCTGAGATTGTGGGTATAGGAATTTACAGTAATTTATATTCCTGTTATGTAAATTCAGCTAAATGCAAACCAAACTCATTTACTCTAAACTCCAGAGTTATTCAGTCAGGTTGTTCACTGTCAACTTAAAGAAAGACTTCTCTAAACTATTTTGATTATTTTCCCCTGGCTGTACCAGTTGCTTTAATAGAAGATGTTATATTTTCCTACAGATTTGGTCAATTGATTGAACAGAGCAATTGTTAAGAGCAGAGATGACAGTGAATTCATATGCATAAGATGTATTTGCTAAAAAATGTTTGTAAGAAATGAATTGTCAATATTTTTTATCCATGCAAAAAGGACATCAATAGCGGTATCTTCTGTAAGCTGTCCTATGTAGTTCTAACAAGGGAAAACAGTGTAAGAAAGCAGCATACTATTATTACCATGAATGCAGAACTAATGACACATCCATGTCATAGATATAGAGGAAAAATGACTGTAAAGATATACAAAGAATAGAGATAAAAAAAAGATTCTATTAGCTGGAGTCAGATGGACTTCTTTATAGTAGATATTATACAATATACGCCTTAATAGGTGTATTTCTTGGCTAAATTGCTTCTATAACCAGAAAATATGAATTCATTCTGTTGTTTGACCTTTGCACTTGAGTTTAGAAAAACTCCATACAAAATTTTTGCCAGTAAATCAAGACAAGATCAAAATAATATTTCTTATTTCCCTCAATGCTATTGTTAGAATCTTAACACACAGCTGTTCAAATTTTACTCTTTTTTTTTGGCTTTTTACAGACACGTATGCTATTTTATACTATGTAGGAAAAGAAATTTTGTGCTGCAAGTCCAGGTCTTGGGTGTGTCTGGTACTTAGTTTATCTGCTTTGAAGGCCTTCTCAAGGGCTGTGCCTGATTGGTGAGTTGCCGCCCATAACAAGCTGAACACGAGGCAGCTCTTCCTCCCAGCACACATTCTCTTTTTTCAACATGTACTCACCCTGGGACAGTTATCTGGCATAAGAAAGTCAGCTGAAATGAAAGAATAACTTGTAAAAATTTTGAAGCCTTAGCTTAATGTGTTTTGGTAACAATAACATTAGAAGATGATGAAAACAGAACTAAGTGGAATATCAAGCGTTTTAGAAGAACTGCGATTTGAACCTCAATGTCAGTCACATGGATGCTGGTCCATATTAACCTTTGTATATCAAATGGATAAATCCAGAGTAAACTAATGAAAGTCATGTGATTGGAAGGTCCGGGAGAAGATTCTTAATTAAATATATTTAATTTAAGCAATGCAGTCAGTAGAGTTCTATTTAAACAGTAAGTCATATTTGCACAAAAAGACAAATATCTCATGCTGTCCAAGAAAATCTCTCTGATGGTAATCAGAGAGAAAGAGAATTGAAAGGATGTAACTTTATATCTATCAAAATATATATATGCAGCCAAAAGATAAATAGAGAGTAGCTAAAGCTAATAGAAAGCAAAACCAAAGTTTTACAGGCAGCAAGGGCTCAAAACATCTGTCTAACTCCATCAAGATCACAGTCATTTTTCATATATGTCATAACTTTCATATCTCTTTTGGAGATCCCAAATCTTTGTGTCACTTTCATTTTGGCTTCTTTTATCAAGCGCAGAGGCTTGAGGGTGGGATCAGGCACAAAACTTACAAGCATGCCACAATTATTAGCTGGGACAAGTACGTTGTGAGGAAAAGCTATGGCTTGCCCTTGGATATATGAACACATATATGGCAAGATAGAGGCTGATACATTCACACACAGCACTGCAGTCACCTGATGAATGTCTACTGGCCATATTGCTGTGTTAAGTTCTGCTGTTCTTTGTAATAAACTGATCCTCAGTAGAACTGATTTGCCATTATCTGAGTCTAACTTTTTTTCCTCAGATTTGATACCTTTTCCTGCTGGTGTTTTTCTTCTGAATAATTAATTATTCATTTACTATTAACAGAGCAATCTCACTTACTTATTTCCACCTTCTTATTACACGCAGCATATTGTCCTATGTGTTCTCACAGATCAATGACAACAGCTGCTGCTCAGTGCTAGGTGAACCTCCCAAAACTAGAGTCAAGTCACGTCATTGGTTATGTAAGTCTAATGATACACAGAAGTGGAAAACTGGCATCTACATTTGACCAGGACATTACATTCCCCCTAACACATGTATTTGTTACCTGTCAACTTCATTTCTGCAATTCGTATTTAGAGGTAAAATCACATTGCAACCATGTGCTTATGCTCTGTGTCAGTGCCTTACTGATCTCCTTGAGCAGAGGTCCTGTCCTGGGTTTCAGACTTTATAGATTTTAAAGTGATTACAGTCTATCACAGCAATCTGTATCTGCTGGCACCACTAAGCTACTCATCGGTAATTAAGTTTTCCTGCACTCAGCTGTCCCTGTTTGCAGATGTGTTGCACAGCTGCTTAGAGCAATAACTCAGTATCTGTCAACTATTAGGACACTGGGGGTTTTTAGCCACCAAGCTCCAGAGTCAGAAGCAAGAATTTCAGGCAATTCAATCTGAAAATCTATGTCACAGGGTAATATCTTCCTTACAAAAATACATTCATATAGCAAACTAAAATTGTCTTTCCAAGGAGGACTCTGTATCTTTATTAACAGCATGATGACACTAATCGACTGCTGAGTTAATTATTTTTAAGTTTTAAGTCTTCTTTTAAGTGCAAGTCTGAAAGATTCAAAGCTGGATTTCATCCTAGACATTAACTCCTTAGTGCTAGTGAGAGTTTGTACATTTTATGAAATTTTTACATGGCAGATAAAGGAAGAGTCTCTGTGGAGTGGATACACTTTCTTTCTCCTGTTTTTTCCATTAGCACTGGAATGCCTCAAAAAATGAGAAGGAAAGATCCACTAACTGTCAACAACTATTTAAAGACTCCTTCTGCATGGATCATTTGTAGAGTCATTAGAGCAGGTCTGTCACTTAACTCCATCTTGAGAGGGTAGCCTAACATGTCTCCTACTAGTTCAGGGTTTGCTCTCTTAATTGCTCACTTTGGATTGTTCAAAAAGCCTTTGTATATAATGTGATCGGATCTGATAGGGGAAAAAAAAAAAAAGGTAGAATCTTGGGAAGGGAAGAAATAATCATTTCAGACTTTTCCTTCAAGACTTCTGAAGAGGTACTCTTAAGACCCTCACCTAAAAGTTAGACTCCAAGAGCCAATTTCTTCCTTTCCATCTACATTCTAGTTTTCCTTATTAATCTCCTAAGAATCCTACGATGAATCATTTTCCATCCCAGAAGTGACTGAAAATTTGATGTTGGGTTTTTTTTTTATCTTTGTTGGTTGGCTTGTTTTCTTTAAATATCCAATAGGTCACCTGAGGAATTTTAGCTATCTCTTGATAAAATACCAGAAAGTTTTGCTCAAACTACACTTGTTCTTGGGTTCAGAACAGTGGCTTATCTACATTGCTATTTACAGCTGCATGAGTTAATTGATTTATTATTTATCAAACACTGGGCTAATAAATGCAGTTGCAGCTAAACTGCAAAAAGCAGAAATGGAACCTGTCCAGAATTCTTCCTTTATTATGCATTTCTCCATAAGGAACTCTATACTTACTAAACATTCATTGTTATTCTAATAGCCTTTTGTTGAAGACCAATAAGGTTGTTTCTTGTTCTTGTTTTGTTTTTTTTCTCCTTGGGACTTCTATAATAGTGCCATCTACTTTTTATTGTCTGTTTAATGCACATACACACACAAATCAAATTACCCTTACACTTATCTTGCAACATGCATGTTTTAGCATCATATAGCGATGGAAATTTCATTCTTCCTTTTTTTTTT
>VWZK01014913.1:0-22986 GCA_013396935.1 Baryphthengus martii
ATGTTGCCGATGAAGATGTGAAACAAGACTGGTCCCAGTACTGACCCTCGAGGGACTCCACTTGTCACTGGCCTCCCTTGGATGTGGACGCATTGACAACCACTCTTTGGGTGCAGCTGTCAAGCCAGTTCTTTATCCACCGAGTGGTCCAACCATCAAACCCATGTTTTACCAGCTTGGAGACCAGGGTGTCATGCGGGACAGTGTCGAAGGTTTTGCTCAGGTCCAGGTAAATGACATCAGTTGCTTTTCCCTTGTCCATTGATATTGTGAGCTTTTCATAGAAGGCCACCAGGATTGTCAGGCACGATTTGCCCCTCATATGCAAGATATGAGGCCACTTTTGACATAAAATGGCCAAACATACCTACAGCTATGCATATGTGAAACTATTTCCACAAATGCCTCCTTGGATTTCAAGTGTGCATATCCTTCAAGATAAAAGTAGCAATTTGGAAAAAGTCATACTAAGACTTCAGCCAAATTTCTGCAGGTCAAAAATACCAAAAAAACCTAAATGAGATATTGTTTGGTTTTGGTTTTTTTTAATTACTGCACTAAATATTTTATTTTCACACAAGCAGGTTTATTTCAGAATTGGTTAACTTTGCTTATTAATTTCCTACAGAATAGTATTTTTTAATTTCTTAGAGGAAAATAGTTCAGGAAAATGAACAGAGGCATACCTGAAGTAGTACGCTAAGTTTTCATACCACACAAAATTAGAAAGAGATTTCCTAATAAAATATCATGGACTCATAGCGGTTGGCAGGGACCTCTAGAGATTATCTAGTCCAATCCTCCTGCCAGAGCAGGATCACCTAGGACAGGTTGCCCAGGAACACATCCAGGCGGGTTTTGAAAGTCTCCAGAGAAAGAGACTCCACCACTTCACACTTCCTCACTAGAACACCGCATGCCTTTGCTATACATCCAGACTACCTGGATAAGTTAGGCTGCGACCAATGACTCCAGCTGACACCAGTAAGCAGAGTGCAGGAGCCCTCAAGAGCAGGGGCCAGTCTGCGCCAAAATGTCTACCACCTCCCACTTCCAAAGTGCCATAGTCACTACTGTCTACTTAAATCTGTTTAAAGCTAGCTTGGTAAGTCTACAATACATATTTGAGAACACTGTACATATCTTAGGTTTTTTCTGACTGTAGCACACTCAGTTTTACAGTACCTGTCCACATGTAGAATAGGAGGATATTTTACATCTTCCCTACTTTTACACATTAAGGATCAGTGCTCTGTGCTTGGAGGCAGATTCAATTATTTCTTGCTATAATTAATTTTTGTCTTCGTTACAAAGAGAATCCATCACATTTAGATCTCATCAGCCGGTTTTGCAACATTAAGAAAAAAAACACAGAAAATAACCTTTCCAGCAATGACAGATTATAAACTGTTAATGGCTTCATGGAACTTAGAACACTTAAGTTTAAGTTAGAACACATGGGTTCAAGTTAGAACATAGGAAGTTCCACCTCAACATAAGGAGAAACTTCTTTACTGTGAGGGTGACAGAGAACTGGAACAAGCTGCCCAGAGAGGTTGTGGAGACTCCTTCTCCGGAGACTTTCAAAACCCGCCTGGATATGTTCCTGTGTGGCCAGCCCTAGGTGATCCTGCTCTGGCAGGCGGGTTGAACTAGATGATCTCTAGAGGTCCCTTCCAACCCTTCACATTCTATGATTCTATGATTNAACCCTTCACATTCTATGATTCTATGATTAATTCAGCCTTTTAGAAGCTTGCAATTATTGTTAATCTAATATTGCACAACAGTACAATCATGGCACTGTCCCAACACCTACACTTTGTAATTCACAGAATTCATGCCAAAAACATGAGCCAAAACCAGAAGCAGTCTCCAGCATAAACACCATAATCTTCTTTTCTGTCATTAAAAATTCATCTCTGTGATGCTTAAAGCAAGTCAGTTCCTGGTGTATCTTTATTTTCAAGCTTTTTAATGTCCAAGTTTTTAACACCATTAAACATCTCCCTCTTTTTTTTTTCTTCACCCAACAGCATAATGTCCAGAAGAAGTTAAGCCAGAAAAGCTAAGGTCCTATTGGCTTCCTACAAAAAAAAGTTTCCTGTTACTCATAACTGTAGAGCTTTGCACAGGTGACCTAAACCAGGACTCTCCTTCCTCAGGTTTCTATGCTTTGAAACCAGTCTTGAAATTCAGCTCCTTTACTGATTCTGTAGTTATGCTTGATGGATAGTTCACACACCTCCTCCATGACCTACAGTCCACCAATACTTGTAAGTGCAGAAGCTACAATTCTCACAGTAGCAGTGCAGCTCCAGCTTCACTGTAGGCACTTTGGGTCGTCACAGGGTGTTTGTGCTGCTTGAAAACATGTATAAAAAGATTTACACAGGTTATAGGCAAGTTTAAACAAGATCTTACCCTGTTGCTAGTAACCATGCTTATGAGATAATTATTTCTTGCTCAAAGTGGGTATATGGCATTTTGTCAAGACTTGGGACAGGAAAAAAACAGAGACAAGCACTTCTATAATGTGCAGTTTCTGGTCAAAGAGCAAGTGATCCCCCACCACCAGCTGCACAGAAGAGTCAATCAAATCTCTCAGCAGCATTCACAAGAACATTTGCTACGGCTGACTGCTTTCTGTTGTCATAAATGTTCCACTTCTGTCACCAGATATACCAAGCATCTAATTCTGTCGTCTTATTTACAACGCCAACTTGCCCACACTTTGAGTATTGACTAATCTGGTTAATGAGATAAAATTAAAACTTACATTTAAATAGAAGTGGTATGACCATCCACGTGACCACGAGCCCTAGGTTGTTCTTGAATTCTCTCTACTGAATTCCCATGGCAGTTAAAATGGAAAAAAAAACAACTAAGACAATACTTCAGTTTGGCTAAAGACCACACTGGGAATCACATACTTGCCTAGAGGAGCAGAACTCAGCCACCCTTGGCAGACTGTTACCGCTGCAGTTATGTGATTAAAATGAGGGTGTGGGATCTTCTTGGCTTAGGATTTCTATGCTTATCTTACCAATATTGCCAAGCTTGAAATGAGATCAGTCTGTATCTATCCTTCCATCTGTCATACCTTGAAATTCAACGAGCATACAGAGCAGTCACACTTATTTCAGCAATAAACCTCCAACTATTCAGAGATCAAAATAATTCTGGCCCCTTTAATAATTCTTTTCTTTCTATGTAAATTACATTAGTCAGAATATACAACTATCTTACTGCAAATACAAATTTACGGTCACTATCATTGTCTTAAAAAAACCACAAGAACCAAACAACTGATAAAACCCCCAAACTTTTTCCATTTCCGTTGCTCAGTGACACAAAGGAATAACTACCACTATGTCAGAGTTCTTAGTCACACACTACCTTTTTTTTATCAAATAGAGACTAAGTATTGCTGACAAAAATACTCAGTGTGTCCCTCTAAAACACGAGATCAAACAATACTGTTAATAAAATGCTGATCAATGAAATCAAAGAATCTCAAGTGAGAGGAACAGTGAAAATGAAAAGGGTTTGAGGTTGGAAAGCTATGTGTTACAGCTAGGCCAGTTCAGCAACCTGCTGATGTCAAGAGTCAGAGCATCCTGTCCTCCGCCACCTGGCAACCGCCTCTGGCACTTGTTAGATCCTGCACCAAGCTAACACAGCTTACTAATCCAGCAGAACACTAATTCAGCAAAAATAAAACCAGATCAAGTATCTTTCTGCTGATCAGCAAGTATATTCAGAGCAGTATGGACTCCAAGAAGCACCAGGACCAATTCAAGCAGATGGGGGAGGCTGGAAGGCCAGGAGAGGGACAAGAAGAACCTGCGTGTTTCAGCAGCAAACTGCTGGGCTAGAGTAAGTGTAAAGTACATTTTCATCCCAACTGTCCTTATTCTAGACTGGAATGTTTTAAGAATGTTTTACTGCCTCCATGGCTGAGGGCATTACGGACAGCCCTGCTCCATCTCACTGAAAGTAAAACTGATAGTTTAAATCCCATCTCAGACAGATCCACCAGTCAGTCTCCTGGAAGGGTATTTTAGCTGGAGGATATTAACCTGCAGGGGAAAGGTAAAGCTGGAAGGGGAAAGCTGAAAGAGGTAACTTGTTAAAGGGTGACAACTAGACCTGCAAAACCTGTTAGTTACATTTCTGTTTGAGCTGAATGTAAGCTGACACAGGATAAACGTTCAAAACATTTCAGAGGGCTTCTTAGCCTCTATCTATTTATTCTCTGGGGGATGGGAAAGCTTTCTTTAAAAAAAAGAGAAAAAGAAAATTTAAAAAGGCATTCTAAAATAAGTATGGATTTTAACTCCACAGGCAGTAAAAGTACACAAATTCAGATTCCAAGGTGGATTGAAAACCGGAGGGTGGTGATCAGCAGCACAAAGTCTAGTCGGAGGCCAGTAACTAGTGCTGTACCCCAGGGTCAATACTGGGCCCAGTCCTGTTCAACATCTTCATTATGTTATGTTCACCTCTGTCATTCTGCATTATAAATAAAAGAAAGGAGAAATGGCAGCTCGTGTTCACTGCCACCCATGGCCACTGCCCCCATCCACTCCTGACAGAATCATATATGGTAGGAAAAAACCCAACAGTATACAAAAGCAAAAAGGAACAAAGGTATAGTACAGTATACGTCCGTGTCTCCTACCTCTGCTCGACCTTCGTAATATGTTAGCATAGACTTTGTAAGTACAAAAAGCCTCTCTTTGTAGTTTAATGGAGAAGTCCTCTTCTTCTGCTGTGATCTTTTAATCAAAATCTCTTGTAGGATAGTAGTCATATTCATTTCAGCCACTTGTCAGCTCTGTTTCTAGCCATTGAATATCAGTTCCTGTGAAGATGAGAGGAAAAAAATCGTTACGGTGTCTTTGGAAGATCACAGCTGGAGATTTCTGTTGTAAACCAGCTTCTACTTACAAATGAAACTACTGAACATACAGAAATCTGGAGCTCACCCAAAGCATCTGGAAGTTTACAAAAGTTAATTATTAGACAAGAAAGTTCAGGCTTTGCTCAGCTGAGGGCTGTGCTAGCATGTTCCCAGGAAGCCAAAAGCTGTAGCTGACTGGGATAAAACAAGGGACATGGCAGCTTATATCACAGAAAATACAGGTGAGAAGTCCAAAACATGCTCCAAGAAGTCCAAAACAGGCAAAGAGCAGTGTACAATTGCTCTTCACAACAAAGTCCTAATGTGTACCAAAGTTTTAATTGTTAAGGTTTATGCATATACAAATGCTATTTGCAAAAATATTTCGTATACAAGATTGAGCATGGATCAGTAAAAGTGATGTCAAAAATTCACACCAGTTATATTAATGAAAATTTTCAGATGTCAGCAGTCATTCAGATGTCAATTTGAGAACAGAATTAAAGCTTATTTTTCAGAAAGCATTAAGTATATGCCCTCCATCTTCTATTTAGAAAGATTTCATGCTGACCATCAACAATCTGAGTAATTTACTTCTGACAGTTTTGGTTGCTCCGTAATGTCAAGCTGCTCTATAGTTTTACACGATGACTGATACCTGTAGGACAGACTCAGGAGTACATAAAAATGAATGCACCCACAGTTACTTTGCCTGCAAACCCGGCTCCAGCATCCTGCCAGAGACACTCATCAAGCAATCTCTCTGTTCTTTGCAATGATGTCATTTTAAACACAGCTGACCTCCTCCCTCATATGCTCACTGCTGCCCTGACGTGCCTCTCTGCCTGATGTGGGTGCCAGTGTTCCTCTCGCTGGGCAGGGAAGTTGGCTGGGGAAGGGATCCAACCAGACATTTCATCACGAAGCATAGACTGCTGCCTGCACAGACTTAACACACGAGGTGGCACGGAGGCGGGAATGAAAGGTGTGGGAGATGTTGCAGAGAAACTGTTCCAGAAACCTTTTTCCTCCCATTACCTTTCCCTTTGCTAGCTTTCTGCCAGACGTGCCCACTGCACTGCCTGGCCCTTGCCTCCAGCCATGCTACGAAACCGGGGCACACTGCAGGCACAGACCTTGGCCGCAGCTCGGGCTAGAGCAGCACACCTGCGGGCTGAAGCCATGGCTTGAAGGAGGAACAGCAGCATCTGCTGAAGCACCAGTGACTATGAGTACCTTCTTGAGCACGTGTACATTTGGAGGATGCAGGGGAGACAACACAGACCAAGCCCCAGATAATCCCTGCAGATCTCTGTACTAGTAGGAAAGTTCCCCACCAACCTATAAAAAAAAACAAGCACTTTTTTCATTTCTCACAGGGCTTAATTTATGCACCTATTTATGACTTAGTGTATTTAAAAATTCACTTGGGAAACTTATGTACATTTTTCCCTGTGCGTAATAGAACTTCAGCATAGACAAAACAGTGCGTTTTACAGCATTGCGCACAGAAGCTTGGAAAGCCACAGCCCTCCTCGCGTTACCTTACTAAAGTTTAAATAAAATTAAATGTAAAAAAAAAATAAAAAAAAATCACTTTGCCGCCTCTCTGTTTGCTTTGTGGCCAAGCAAGTCACTATTTGTTGTGACAGTACATGAAATGACATCTTTTTCCTTCCAGCCAAGTCCTAATACCACATTTCACTCCCTGTTTTGGCCAACTAAGCTCTCCTATCCCACACTCCTGCCACTTCACACAGTTGGATGTAATTGTTCACTGCTTTAAAATATCCTTTTCTTTTCAAGGTATATCTCTGCATATGCTACAAAATTAGTCTGTGGTTTAAACGGAATTACAAAATAAGACCAGGTTAGGATGCATAAGTAAAGACCATAATAGGATTGGAAATGGCCATTATTATGAAGAATCTCTTTTTTTTTTTTTCTCCTCTTCCTCCAATACATGTACACACGTACATTTTGCTGGTCATCTCCCACACAGCATTCCTGGGAAGAAGACAGATATTTTTCAAATCAGCAATTGTCTTCAGTGCATTCTTTAATTACTAAAGCTTCCCAAATATGTTTTATTGCCCTTCTGAAAATAAATTGTCAATCTTAAAGGTAATTGCAGAAGGAAGGATATTACTATGAACTGAAACACAAATATTGTTCAAAGAATTAAAAGGCAATATTAACTTTCAGATCAGTTTAATGCACATGAAAGTACAAGGGTTCCCATCACAGGCTTTCCCACTCAAAACAATCCTTCTAATCTCTATAATGCCAAGTCTCTTTCAGTACTTAAGAAAAATATAATTATTATCCTTTTTAAAAATTATGATATCGGAGATCCTCAAAGTGCTATACTAGAAAGCGCAAGGAGGACTCAAAATTAACTATAATTTCGAATCTCAATAATAATACTACTAAAATATTTCATTTCTCTACCAGCCCTCTTTGGCCATATTAACACTATACCAGAAATAAAAAACCCTTTGACAAAATCAGCATCAAAAAATAAAACCACAAATAATGTAATTGGTCAATGCCTGCACACGGTTGCCATACTGAATTATTTCTGCTGTGGAGATGACTGCAGGTTAGAACCGGTTTTCCAGGTCAGAGGATCAGCCTTTGAATCTGCCTTTGGTCACAGAAACCTGTTTTGTTTGGGTTTTTTTTTTCCAATTCAATCACCCTAGCTACATCTCTCTTTCCACAACTAAGGCTCAGGAGAACTCAACTCTCACCTACTATTCTGAAAGTTCCTTTCCAAAATTGCAAGACTTCATTATGAAGCACCTGTAACAGTCACGTTTATCTCTTACCAAACCCATACATCATTTCTTTTTCTTCAGTACAGCTTTAGAACTTTTTTACACTTTCATCCCAAAAATATTCCATTGTTCCCAGAGTCTTCCTCAGGACATGAACCTGTTTACATGACACATTGTTATCTTGTTCCCAACAGATGCAGGAGTTTCGTGCTGACACCCATTTAAACTTCTCACGGTATCTCCTGCCAAGGACTTGCCCTGTTCCCTGTCAGTCTTAGTTACATGATAACAGATAGTATCTAATTTGCAGAGATGATGACTACTCAGTACCCAGAATTATGACTGAAATCCAAGAGGGTTACAGATTCTCAGCTTTTTTAGGGTGAGAAAATATTCTTAACTTCAAGTATCAAAAGTCTGCATCAACTTGCACTGATCCATATTCACGTTATACAAATATTCACCTGTATGGCCATGAAGCCACCACACACCTTCCTCAAAGCAATTTAAAACAACTGTTAAGGTAAATCTGCTAAGTCAGTATCAGCCAAGATGTACAAATTAGGTTTTTACTTGTAGACCAGGCTTCTTATACATGCCATTTCTCCTGATTTTCACTGGGGAAAACTGAGGCACTAACTGATAAGGTAACCCCAGCAGTTGCAACACTACTCATGTATCTCCTGCTCCCCACTCCTAGTCCCTGTTTATTGAAACAATTAGTCACCATGAACCAGTCAGCAAGCACATATAACATTGAAACAGCTGAATAAATGGATGAAAGTTCTGTGGAAGTTCTAGTAACATTTAAAAAAATACATAATCAAAATACCAATTTTAAGCACACAAGTAGCACCTTGTAATTCTGACTCAAATCCGTAATTCTTCTACAATTATTTTTTTTTTAATTAATTCATATGAATTTTCTGATGAAGTTCATACTGTGTCCCTGCAAACAACTGCAATAGGGTAAGCGAACAGGCAGCTTGCTGCAGCTTTGGATAGAGAGCACAAACAGTGCAGAAGGAAGAAGAAAAGGAGAACTCTTTACCGTGTTTTTTCTGCTGAAGCTGCTGTCGCTTTACCATGAAACTACAAACTGAGTTACAGTGAATAGTTACTTGCATTAGTATCCAGCCCAGGCTTATTTGAATAATTGCTACTCACTGTAAGCAAGGATTGCAAAACCCGCTGTTGTGCTTCATATGCTAGAAAAGTCTTTTCACCCCACATCTAAGGTTGCAGATTCAAATTCCAAAAAAGAAGACAACTGAATATAATTATTTTATGCTATTAATCCCTGTTCAAAAGGTAAATTTCACAGAAATAGAAATACAGAAAAAAAACATACTTTAACATGATCTATCACAATTTTAAAATCGGAATAGAGAAGGAAAATACTGTCATGGTATCTGAAATGTATCATATGACAGAAAAAGGAGAAGTAAAAAATACTTGGATTTGCTTTTTTTCCTCCTCTCTTAATAGCAGACTCTCAGAAATCATTTCTATCATATAACACCTTTTTTTTTTAACTAAGAGAAATGCAATTTTGGGGTGCTACTTTCAAACAGCTTTCAAAATTATACCCAAAGGTTTGCAAAACCCTAGTCTCTCTTTAAAAGTCAGACAAAGAATAATTGGCTGTTTTTTTAATTTTCATGGGGTCTGATTATTCATAACTGCTTGCAGTTTAGGTTAAAAAGTAAACAGGCTAAGGGGTAACTCAGTGACAACTCTGACTCAAGATCCTTAGATAAACACATGATTTTGCAAAATATCATTGGTTCAACTGAAAGCTACTCCCGTACACATGCAGGGGGAGTATTTCATTGCAACAAGCACAGTTTTCCAAAATCCCTCAGGAACAGGCTCACTACATTTTACAAAACCTGAGTGTTTGTTTCATTTTAGCATAACTTGGGTAGCTGGGGTAAGTGAAGAAAATAATGCTGAAAAAGCGATGGTCCCTCTTGGACAGGGTCAGCTGGCACCGAGGTGGTTCATCACACCAAACTGGACCATCAACTCATCAACCATCACAGAAGAGAAGTAGAGCCAAAGTGCACAGAACAGCTCAGGAAAAAGGGTAAAAGCAGCAAAAGGTTTTCTTTCCTCTTACAATGATGAGTTCAGATTTAGGAGAATGACACGTACATGTCTCCAAATCATTTGTAAACTCAGCTATTGCTATTTATTGCGACCTCTTGTAAGCCGTACACTCCAACGACTAAATTATCCTTTCACAGCTTTATAGTGTACCTCCTTCAATTGCCTCATGAATAAATTATTTAGGAAAGGAACCTCTGCTTTATGAAACAAAAATTACATTATTACCATCCATGATGTAGGAAATGTGTTGACATGGGCATTTTTTAATTTAAATTATTTCCTGCTAACTTTGACTCTGTGGGATACACACAATAGAAGGACTGATCAGTTTTCACTATTCTCAACAACTTCTTGTATTTTTATTCATTCCTCTACAGCAATTTGCAGCTTTTCCTATTCCTTCCACATAAAAGCTCTGAAATACCTACAAACTTGCAGTGACTATTTTGCCTTCAATTTACTCAGATCAAAAACCTCTTTAGACTTTGTAAGGTTTTTAGCTGGAAGAAAATAAGAGCAGAAACTTAGTTTGGGACACAGGAAAGCAAGGTACAAAAAGAAGACTTTAAAACATATATTAAAGTAGCAAAATCCAAAAGTTTTCTCTGCCTACTGACCTTCTGCATGCTCACCACCTGTCCTGTCTAAAGATAAAAAGCTTTTGAATGTGTCACTGCCTCAAGAAATAGCATGGGAGATAAAGCGGGTATTCAGCTCTTGCATTGTGTGCTATCCCCAACTATCCACATTTGTTTTGTTAGTCAAAAGCTATTATGAATTTATCTTGCGATCACTGAAGACTAGAAAGCCACCTTCACTTGTGTACTGAAGATAAGCAAAATCCACTGCCCAAGAGTGGCAGACCTCTCTGAGCATGAACTTGTTTGCTTCCCCTATCTATTGCCTGCAAAGGGACATCGGTACGGTTGTAACATCTTAAAGCCCATGTTTTTGATGCTCTTTCAATGCTTGTGAAAAGTCTTCATTGTTCTTCATCATCATCTGTACAGATTAAAGCTTAACACCTATGTGCATCCATCTTATAGTCACACATAGTAATAACAAGACACAAAAAGCTGATGGTTTACATTGATGGGAGAAGAGGTCTTTATATGTAAATACATACACAGAGGGTAGTTGTAATTCATTATATTCATGGGAAAGGTAATTTAAAATGTATGCAAAGCCATACACAAAGAACCGTTAACAGTAAGAGAATCTCCAATACTCTGCCAGTCTAGTTTTTTTAGCCTTGAGAATATAAGAGAGTTCTGTGATCACATAAGTAACGTGTCTTTGCATCTCCCTCTGCTCAGCCCATATACGGCAGTTAAAGGTTGTTTTTATTTCCATAATTATGCTATTACCATCAGCTACTAGTGTTAAATACCAGTCCAGCATCCAAAGTTACAACCTTATTTTTGCCCTAGAGTATGAAAAGCTCTCAAGGTGGCCTACCACAATGAGCAGTGCTTCCCATAGAAGAAGCCTAATGCTCATGTCTTCTGCAGGCAGAACTGATCTCTTCTACTGAGAATCTGTGGTTTTGAGCTCACCAGAAGCCATATACACTCTGACATAAACTAAAATATCCTCTGTCAACAGGCTTTACTGAATTCACACAGCTTTCAGGCAAGAACCTTGCATATTTGGTGGCCTTAGCGCACAGGCAGACCAAACTTCTACAACAAAAGAAACTTATCCCCAGCTCAGCCTTCTGACAAAGCCTCCTCTAACAACCAACAAGATCACATGTGAGAAAATGAGCTGTATTTTAATTATCACACATCTGATTAAGGCAAAGGCAGATTAAAATTAGAGATGGCAATTTAAAAAAAGGAACTTCACTTTATTTTTAAAGGCTTCTTTTTGAAGGTACATTTCTGATTTTTGCATAAGGTAACAGTGCCATCACAGTGACGGATTTAAACAGTTGACTGAAGATGCTGTCACTAACTATACATACTGCCCAGTATGGCACTTGTGGCCATTCCATGATGCCTAATCCATACTGTTAAAATAGGGACCAAATCGAAGTCTAAAGAATATTTTTGTGCACTGATATTTGATCTTAACCCTTAGAAGGGAGACAGCAGATTTTCCTGAGTCTGAATTTTGTTGCTCAGGTTTATTTTTATTTCTAAATACCACGTACAAAGTACAGCGCAAAAGGTAAACAACTTTCTGCTGACATACAGCAGCTCTAGCCCACTGTACTGCCATCACCAGAATTTCAAGACACTGTGAGGAGTTTGACTGCAGCTGGCCAGATCAGGCAGCACATAAAGAAATTTGCTTCTTCAGTTGTGCAGTGTAAGGGTCTGGTGAAGAATATTAATTTGGTTTCCTTGCACAAATATAACTGGCCCTCAGCTGACAGAGAAGAGGTAAAAGGTAAAGCACAAACAGAAAGGGAAGGTCAGGGTCTGAACTGGGAGTAGGTATGAGGTACACTGGTCCTTCTTACCTGTGTATGAACCTTCAAAACAAAATGGTCCTCTTTGTTCTGGCTAGTATTTTCAAAGTAAGGTTAGATAGGAAAACAGAAGCACTACTTTCAAATCAGCATGGCATTGGTTTAGAGGAGTAGAAGCTCAGAGAGAGCAGAGTCTATTCACTTCCACATACACCAAGGCTACTCCACCAGTTCCCCATTGGCCATGCAGCACAGTGTGGACATTGAGTAAAGCAGAGCTGCTGCCTTAGCCTTTCTTAAAAATTGCTGGCTGATAAGAAGGGAAGAGAAACAGTAACACCCACTTATGAAAGAAACAGGCAAAGAAGAGATTGGCAAAGGAAATGGGCGATGCTTGTGCAAAAGCTTTCCCTACTTCTCCAGGAAGTCACACACTTAAGGGACTGAAAAATAAATGTTCTGTTAAATCAGAGGTTGAACCTAATTCTGTTTAGGAATCCTAAAGCTCACCAGTAAGTAGAAGGTCAATTGTTATCATACAGAAAACTGCAAATCTAAGAAAAGCAAATCAAATCTATGGGGAAGAGAATAACAGAAGACAAAAAAAACCAAGAAGTCAACAGTGCCTAAGGCTATACTTTTTAATTATAGTGAGAGTCCATTGAATTCACTTTCTTCACTATTTGAATTTGTTTTTCCAAATGTTATACAATCTTAGGTGAGCACAATGTATTACACCAAAAGTAAGTTCAATTTATTTCAGTATTGAAGACAATGTATTTTAACATGGTCTAACTAAAACACTGTAATACATACAAATTGTGACTTGCTTTATGCACAGGGAATGACTAATACTTCCTCGGTTACTTTTCTTTCCAAACATATTACCATGAGCTTTTTTCCCAAAACAACTACTTGTTCTCCAGCTACTAAATTCAGAGCGCTACTCATTCTCCAGCTACTAAAGTTAACTCTTTCTGCTCTGTCAGCATACATTGCCAAGGAACTGATACCAATACAATAAAACTCACTTTGCACTAACTTGAACATGACTATAGTCTTGTTTTGTATCATTGAGCCGACATACCTCTTAAAGTGGAGAATGGTAGAAATAAATAGCCTATTAACCATCTAGCACCACATCTCCTCTGGTCCCAGGCTCATTCATTCTGGAGCTAGAACCAATGTCCTACAGTAACATTTCAACACATAAAAGCAACACCCAGCCTTCTAGATCACTACCTGCAATCATCTTAAAAGCTACCAAGAAAATGCAATCAGAGGCTGAAGAAAAGCTTCTCTGGCTTGAACATACCCTGCCAGCAATAAGCAAACTTGAAATACTCCTAAGGAGGCTGTCTGTTCTCTGCACCAAAGGACTGCCATGGTGAAGCACCGCCAGTATATCTACACGGATCAGCTGAAGCCACAGAAATAATGGCAGAAAAGCAGTAGCAGCACTACCCTGCACTTGCACTACTAAACACTACTCTGGAATTACTTGCTCAGGTGCAGATACTGCTGCACCTGCTTGTGACCCTAGCCAGCTTGTTGCGAGCCTCTCTCACTTAAACTCCATGGAAAAAAACACACATGACCTCAAGCATGAACATTTTCAGTCACTTATTCCTGGGCTGACATACAATTTTCAAAGAATGCCATGAACTGGATTGGTTGTAAGTTCATAGAGGCTTTATGAATCAAAATATATCCTTCCATGTCTCACAAGAGCTATGTAGAAGTGGTCTGTAGGCACATCCCATATGAAGCAGAAGCAGGCATCAATTATGGCTTCACTCAACCACTCTCTGTCCCAGGCTACCCTTAAATGACCTGGCACAGTTTTAAGACACTGAAAACATCAACTATATATTTGCTGTTTATTGCTAAGGAAGCAAGCTGCTTGCCTAACAACCTGTCACCTGCTTTTTGCATTTATATTTTATTCACAAGAAATGTAAAAAAACTTTTTACTTCTTCAGGGAAACTACCATTTACCACATTGACAGCAGGTTGTAGCTCCTTATCTGTTTATCTTCCAAAATTACTTCTATCATTTCAATAATGACATTTTCTTTAGTCTGATGGAACTGTCTGATCAGAATTCAGGTATAAATCCTTTTACCACTTCTTCAGTGCTCCCCAAGATATTCTTTTACCTCCTCCCTCTCCTCCCCACTCCCTCCTTTTGCAGCTATATAGAAACTATATTATTTCCCAAAATAGAAAAAAAATTTGCTGCACCTGCAACATAAAGGCCAGCATTCAGCTTTAATATATATAGAATGACAGCTATACATGTGCCCTTGAGCCTCAGCGCAAATGGATGGCTTGTAGGAAATCTAGTCCAGACCCATTTGTAAAAAACTGGCGAACTCCTGGCTAAGGACCACATGATCATAAAATAAGCACATGGCTGGTCAAAGCTGCAAGGAAGTCATAGGGTCAGCGAAAATTTGCAAAAAAAAAGTAGTTGGCTTTCAGGCAACACAGTGGGAGGACTCTTAGGCATGCGGCTTGCAGAAGAGAAATCTACTTCTGGATGAGCACTAGGTTAGAGAAGTGATGGCTGCTGTACTTTCTTCTGCTGCTTCTTTTACATTAGCACCAGTTTAACAGCACCAGATGAGATGGCCCTGAATCAGCTCCAGGATGTGATGTTACTTTTCCTTGGGTTGCTGAAGATCACAGTCTACACTCCATATTGCTTAATCACTTACTTTTTTACATCTTTTATAAAGCATTGACCCTTCTAGGTCATTCACATAGAGCAAACGTGAGCCAAGTTTATCCCCATAGGAACAGCCGTTAACAGTCCCATTGTAGGCACAAACCCAACCATTCTCTCTCAAAAGAGAGTAAGCTGAATAAATAAAATCATATCCTCTTTTTAGTTAGCCTTTTATTTGCTTTTTAGGTGGTCCACGAAGAACATCTGAGCAGCAAGCTGTAATACTGAAGCTCAGCACTGAAGTTTCACTGACTAGTTAGGGTATCTGATGCAAGGGCTGAACACGTTTGCGAGCAAGAATTAAAGCACAGCTCCTGCATGCCCTGCACTCTCCACAAGCTGCATTTCCAACATCCTTACACCAGTATTATGCTTTTAACAAAAGCAGGCACGCAAAAGACATAGCCCAGGTAACCAAATGCCATGTGGTGAGATGCTAGCAATATATACTAAAAATCTGAATAACATGCACTCTTTTTCTCCATTACGAGTCTTTAATTCACATCCATTAACAGGGCTATTAATAGTAAAAATACACACTCACATTAATAACAAGCACCCACTAGACTAAATGAAAGCTACACAGGAAGAAACACTTTAGTAATAAGCAGGGGAATTTAAACTCAGATGATGAACTACTGGCCACAACTCACGTGGCTGGCATCCACAATGACTAATGAATATATTTCCCCTCAAATTCTTTATTTTGAGGTAGTATTTTAAAGGCACTTGATAATTGTTGCATTTTTGCAGCTATTGAGGGATTGGCTAGACCCAAATCTCTTTCAAACAGATAGTGCTGATATATCTAAAGTTACAGGTCAGAAAGGCCTTCTGTGCATGAGGAGAAGCCCAAGGCCGCAAATAGGGGACAGGAAATACTGCAAGTTCCTGTTTGTCAAGTTTCCCCTGCACCATTTTCACCGGGATATGTTCCCTCCGCTATGAAACAAGCACAAGAGAGCTATCCTGAAATGAACAACCATTTACGTTTTGGTCAAGATCTTGTGCTACTGTTCCCACATCTGGCAATTCACGGCTATGCATACCAAAGCAGTGGCACTGGCAAGGTCAGTGCTCTTATCTTCTGTCTCCAGACTCTCTTACTCTGTTATGTTGGGTAGGTTACAAGGAAAATTTCACATAAATGAAAACCAGTACTCCCTCCCAATCATACCACACCCTCACTTCACTGAGATGGGACAACACAACTCTCGGTGCGAGAATTACTACTTAATTGCACTCAAAATTGTAGAAGTAATGCTAGCAGACCAAATTTCATGTTCTCGTGCTTTGTGCATATCTAGCTGACATACTATTTGAAGGATTGTAATTAGAGCTGATTAAAGAAAATGAAAGCTGCTAACAAAGCCTTTCAGTTTCTGTGTTGCTCTGTGCTTGAACCACATGTGTGTTATGATAGAGACTAAAAATTAAAAACCAAAGACCTCTTCAGGTAGAATCCACACTGCTGGGTACTTTCTGGAGAGATACGTGGAACTGAGAGACCTATTTTCCTGAAGTTATTGAGGCAGATCCCACAGAGTTCTACCCTAAAATTATTTGTAGAGCTCTGTTAAATGGTTACCAGTCACTTACTAATAAAGTCTCCACATACAGAACTGAAAATCCAGGCTGTGACCTTGAAGAATTTCTTCCTCAAATACAGTGCAGCCTCAGCAACAAGGAATACCAAAGGACTTTGGTTTCACTCTTGTCAAGATATAAGTATTAACTCAGGGGAAAAAATTCTCACTGAGTCTGAAAATAAATACAAATGAGGCAATGCTGTGGTCTCATGCTTCCCCTTTCCTCTCACCCCTGCAAGGTAGCCAGAATCTCTAGTGAAGTGGCTTGTTATCTCTGCTCCCCTTGATGTCAGTTCTCATATGTCAGGGTGTTTCAGCTGTTCAGAGCTGAACGGGGAAGGAGAGCACTTGTCAGGTGTCACAAGACATGTATCATCTTAAGGAATAGCATTCATCTTAAACTCTGAGAGATCATGCAATACAGTCATCAATGCTTGAGAGTATCTTACTCCACTCTGATTATTTACAGTGAAGCATATGGATACTACAGAAGGGGCACCACCAGAAGCTGGGCTACCACAATCCAATCCAATTGAGGTCAATATTACAAGGAGTAAAGTTAAGACACTGCAAAGGTAAGATAAGATAGTCTTTTATGGCTAGGTCTTAGGTTTTCATGGGGAATTAGTTTCAGTTCAAGAGACCCAGAAAAGTAACTAAACAAAATTGAAGGAATTTTGCTGCTTGCCCATGACTATTTTTTAAACAGACAGCTGTAAACCCCTTCATGCTTTGAGAGAGTGTCTTGTTGGAAAGGAAGAGCCACTGTGACAGCAGAGGAGCCACCTGCAACCCCGATGCAGAACCACAGATTTGCTGCTGATCTCTCACTGCTCTCACACCACACAGCCTTTCCCCAAGTCATTCTCCCAAACTCTCCTCCCATAAAACAGACTCTCACAGTTCATCTGACACACTGGAACTGTAAATATGCCTCCTCCCAACAACTAAAACCACTCCATCTAAGTGGTTCTGAGGAAGAAAGAAGTAACTTAAACTGCAAGCCTTGTGACAACCTTCAGCACTGAGCACAAGTCGGTCCCCACACCCTACCATGACAAAGCAAACTGAAACAGCCCAACTATCCATGGTCTGAATGAAACAGTGGCCTGATGGGACAAGAAAACCACAAGTGGCTACATAACTAATCATACCTCCTAACACATTATGCATAAGCAAGCTGAATTGCAGTTGCACTGACAGTTTTGAACTGGCTGCTGTTAACAGCTGAGCATTAGATTTCTTCATGTTAAAAAAAAAATGTTATTTTTAGCATCTTCGCTGGATACAGTTTAGGCAGAAATTTTACCTCCAAAAGATCCCAAAGTATATTTACGCTTACCAGTTTAGAGGATATTCCACGCAACAGAAAAAGCAGTCCATTCAGCTCAACTCATTTCATATGTTAAAAACACATCCCTCAAATTGGGTCACACAGTCTGAGGTGAGACAGATCCCCTCTCTTCTTCTCCCACCGTGACACTGAGAATGGCTGCAGTTTACAATTTCACCTGGGAGCAGATGCTTGTAACTGAGGAGGCGTGGCAGTGAGAGCACACACACAATTTACTCTTTCTGCCAGGATATGGAGCTTGAGTCTGTGATATAGGACATCCTGTAATTCACAGGACAAGCAGCAACCCTGAGTACATTAAGAATTTGATGTATTGTGTTTCTCTTGCCTGCCCTGTGGGCTAGCACAGAGAATCTGACAAGACAATTTGTGCATGGGGCTGCCTAAGACAGTTACAACACATACTATCTTCAGATAGAACTGAAAGGCAGTTACCGTCTGGGTCTGACGGCAAGTTATGTGGCTATCTTGGGGGGGGGGGGGAAAGGCCCTTTTCGTTTAATAAGAATAAATGGCCAGGAATTGGTCCCAGTCTAACATAACAAGGGACAGAGTGCTTTCCAGCAGGGCAGAGTCCCAGTGTCCTGTCCAGACTGTGGTTCAGAAGGAAGAACCCCATTTCCTGTACCACCCAAAGCCATTTTTTTATGCCCCACATTCAACTAGAAACAAGGTCTAGATCAAAAACGTTCTTAAGACTTAATCAGATTGCGGCTCGTAATAGGCACAGGGCTGAACAAAACCCCTCCTGACAGGAAACTCAGCTGTGACCTACTTGAGCGTACACGAAGTTATACCCTATGTGTGGCGAAGTGGTACCCATTCATACATCTGCTGATAAGAGAAACGTGAATGAGGAAAAGCAGGAGTGCCAAGAAAGCGTTTGCACAGGTCCCACATACTTCAACGCATCACAATTTTTATGGGTTTTTTTTCCTCATTTTTCCTGTGTTTGTTTAATGTCACACAGGATTTTTTACCTTAAGACCTGAAATGGGGTGGCCCAGTTGTCAGTCTGCTGCTTTGCCTTGGAAGAGGGGCTGTGACTGCGAGCGTGGCTGAACACTGCTCCTTCCTGTCACCAAGAGCCGAGTCCAGCAGCTGCCCTCAGCAGATAGTGAACAGCTCTTGCACATCAGCTGTCACCCAGGCTTAGGCTCTCCCAGAGCAACTCGTCTCTCTGCAGCATGCTCCCAAAAATGATCTCTCCTGCCCACAGTAGCAAGATTGGACCATGCCAAGCTAGGCATGAGTTCTACTGAACCACGCAGAATACTGGACACAGTCATTCAACCAAGATGCATCTTTTCAGCAATGTCATTTTCCTCCTAAATATTTGGCTATTGTCAAAATCAAAGAATTTTCCTAGATGATATCACTTTTCCTAAAAGAGGTAAACGCTGCCCATGGTAGAAAGACCTGTTCCCAGGAGGCTTCTCCTACTCTTCTACAGATTTCACAATCCCATTTGAATACAGCAGCCACTTCACAGCTCTTGTAAGGAACTGACCTCTCCTTACTCCACCCCATTTCTTTGTCTAAGAAATTGTAAAAACCTGTTCCCTTCCCCACAAAGCATCTCCTATGATGAGATTTGTCTCCTCATATGTAAAAAGAAATCTCTGTTTTTCAAGGTTTTATCCCACACAGTATTTTCCCTGACTCTGAATCACAGCCTTCGTGGCTGAGCCAGGGTAGGAGATGACTGAGAACTGCCAGAGCTGTAATGGCCACGGGGCAATGGTCAATCACAAGCCTCTGCTCCCCAGTTCCTCTTCTATTGTGCCAGACAAAGGGCATACATGTCCACCCAAACACCAGCTTCCCTCATCTCACACTCCTTTCTTACCTAATCCTTTTTGCTTTACAAAATACACTTAGAAAACCAGACTAAAAGCAGGAGAGCAGAATGATCCTCTGACTGAGGGCCAGCAAAACAAACTGGAGATTTGCCTTTAGAAGTAACACATTCCATTAACAAAAATACATTTCTTGAGACCTGACCGACCATTTGTTGAAATGCAGGTGCAGTTTCACTGGTTTCTGGAGAGTCGTACCCCATTATATCAGTAATATCAGTAATATCTCTAATGTCTAATGTTAGCACGAGGCCAGGACAATTAGGACAAATTGAGCGACTCTCTCTGCAGTGAGAAGGAGGTCTGTCTAGTTGCAATCAGCGTAATGAGAGCTCTTCCCTTGTGTTTTTCATAACAGAAGCAGCAATAGGTATCAGCAGGTCATTTAATAAACATCATCAATAACTTGCACAGTGCAACAGTTGACTGACCGCTGTTGTCACTTTTTAGCCAAGGTATTAGTAATTCTGTACAAACAGATGCATCTACAGAGTAATAAAAGTATCTAGCACAAATCCAAAACTCTATGATAGATGTCCTTCAGAAGAATGTATGTTCTTTCAAATTAAAAAAAAACAAAACAACACACCACCTCAGGCCTCCTCCATGCTAACCTTTACTCCACTTCATCCAAGTACTACTTTCCATATCTTTTGATTTTTATACTGGCTTTTTTAAATTCTGTTTCTGCAGGAGAGCCATTGTAGACTGCTACAACTGATTCTTTGGCATACACAATCTTGCCTTTTTTTAAAGTACATTTCCCAGTTCAGCAGCGAAAAGTTAATAGGTTACTGAAAAAAGTCAAAACAAGCAGAAGTAGAAAAACATCTTAGAGGTCAATGGTTAACAGGGGCACTTTTTTTTTCCCCATGATCTTTGCATTGACAGCAGGAAGAACAGACTTCCATTGTCTAAGAAACAGAAAATGTTTTCCATATTTGAGATATAAATATTTGTTTGAAACCTACACCACACTGGACCTTATCTTGTGTATCCAGTTTATAACCTAACACAACACAGAGGGAATTAAATCTACAAGTTGCACCTACATTTGGTGGAGGGAAAGACTTTTCCTGATGTTTCCAAGCAATTCTGTAAAAGCAACCATTTCCCACTTACTTTAACTTTAATTACAGGATACCACACTATCACGGCATTTCTGAATACAATGTTGTTTCAGGGCAAGATGAAACAATATGGAGCTGATATTGTTTTATCAGCTCTATTTTATTTTTCTCCCTTTTTAACCATTGTAGGCAGTCAGCCAGGTCACTGGATATATTGCAATGCCAAATTCCCAATACTGAGCCCACATTAAAATGTGACTTAACTTAGGACATAATTTTAGCTGTGTCACAATCAATGGTTTTAAGAGTTAAAAGATTTGTAAAATTCTACATTAACGAAAAAAAAGAAGTGGTACTCCTATAAATTTTGACGGGCTAATAAAAAACAGGTTTGGCAGCTAAGAACTAGTTACTTCACAACCGAGGTCTACCTGGCAGCAGGTTTTAACTATGTGAACTCCAAATCTCTGGGTTTGATTTTTACATCTGTGAGATTATCTCATTAAAACAAAAAAAAAAGAAGAAAAAAAAAAGAGGGGAGGGAGTAACCAGGTGCCAAATACAACCACATTGCTCTGTTTTCAGTGGTTTCAGCAGGTAAGTTCATATTCAAATCACTGGTTCCAAATGCTAATAAAAATCATTTAGAAATTTACCAGAACACAGAAAGCATCCTTCTATTGAGGGCTAAATGCAGAAATAAATGTGGTTATTTCACCACAAGATGCCCTTTCTCAATAAATAAAACATGTAAAATAAACCAAAGAGAAACATGAAGATGATCAGAAGAGTCTGATAGCAAACAGGCTGCTCCCTGTCGTAGCCCTCTTATAAACCATAACCCCTAAAAGGCTATGAGTAGCACCCTGCCCAGGAGCTACCTCACCACCTACAAGAGGAGCACCCATGAAACAAGACCAGGACATCTAAAGGAACTCTCTCTTCTGCAGAGGTGGCATGATCCAAGCAGCACAGCTGCTGTACTGAAAGAGGAGCATGTGCAAAATCTCCCTCAAGTGTGGGGGCCTATTTCTATGGGTGCTGCTTTCCCCAAATACCCTAAATGTTTATACAGCAGCTGTGAGTAACAACTCATCTTCCAGTCACTGGAGAGTTCGGAGAAATTAAACAGCAATATTTTCACCCTGCAGCCACACTATAGCAAAAGTGAGACAGTCACATAATGCATTGGCAACATTTACTCCAACATGAGAACAAATGTTCCAGAGCAAGTACTCACAAGACACCCCTCTATCTGCATTTCTGCTGTGGTCAGTTTTTCCATCTATAAAAGCTACAGTCTCACTTATCTGACTCATAAAACACCACCAAGTTATTTCAGATCAGCATTTGTCAGAGTAAGGTACACATCTGTCATTTCAAGCAGAGAGCTCACAGCCATGCCTACACTAAAAGCTGTTTACAGTTCAAATAATTATCAGTTCTAACTCTTAGGGATGCAGCAAGGAAGCCTGTGGACAAGCACCATGCAAATCTAGCCAGCTACTGCATGAGCTGCAGGTACCACGTACCCCAGCACCAGGCTGCGTTAAAAGCATTCACCGCCAAGAAAGACGACCACGCTGTGGGACAGAAAGTTGGGGGAAGTGTTAAGATGATTGAACTCGCACACAAGGCTAACTGTGCCTTGAGATGGGGTGGAACGGTCCTAGTAAAACACTGCAGTTTCAAAGACACAAGAAAAGGCTCAAAGAAAATCACCTAAGCAAGGAAATAGCAACTGTTAGCTTTAAACTAGATTAAGCAGCCTGGGCTACAACAAATTATAGCAAATTTAAGTAAAAGTTGAAAACGTAGGTTTTTGCCGTAGCTGCCGCTTACATTCGTGTGCCGCTGGGACGCCGAGGAAGGAATACCTCTTCTCCTGCGCTGTCGCTCACCTTTTAAGTTGCGAACAGCGGCTGCTGCTGGGTGCGCTCCGTGCGCCGCCGGCCCTGCCGGGACAGGGCAGCCCAGGCCGGCACCGCGAGGACATAAACTCCCCCGGCCTCTTTGCGGGGACGGCTCCGCTGTTCGTCAGCCGCGGCTCTGCCCTACCTGGCTGTCCCTGCCGCCGCCGCGGAAGGAGCCCTAGCGCCGGCAGCGCCCAGGGACGTAGGAGAGAGAGAGAGGGAGGGAGGGAGGAAGGCACCGCGCTACCCTCCTCCG